>CAUYON010077686.1:0-12292 GCA_963573935.1 Arctocebus calabarensis | reverse complement strand
CAAAGTATCTCAAGAATGGAAGAAAAAGTATCCAATATACTCAGCCCTAATATGAAGCTAATTTATAGCTTTCATATGAAGGCTAAAACCCAATTATAGCACAAGAATACAGGGAAAAGGGAAAGGGAGGGGAGGGGAGGGCGGAGGATGGGTAGAGGGAGGGCAATTAGTGGGATCACACCTATGGTGCATCTTAGCAGGTTACTGGTGAAACTTGTTAAATGTAGAGTATCAATGTCTTTATATAGTGATCAAGAAAATGCCATGAAGGCTATCTCTAACAGTATGATCAAAATATTTCTGATTTTATATGAAGCACATTCTGCCCTGTGATTGCACCAATGTACATAATTATGATTTAATAAAATTATTTTTAAAAAGTCCAAAGATTTAGTAAGAAATTCAACAATATTTTGTCAATTTTCTCTGCTAAGTCTATTTCTTATTTCTTAAACTGCGAAATATTAAAACAGCTGGCTTAACATAAAATGGCTCATTTTGGTACAAAAAAAGGATTCATAGTAGCATCTATATTCTAGGAACATTTAATGGAAAAAATTAAGAATTAAAAATTAAAATACACAGGTGGTGCCAAAAATATATACACATTAGAAGTAAAATTGATCATTGCCCCAAAGTGTATGAACTGCAGGTAAAATGGATGTGCATAGTATGTTTAGGTATACTTTACAAGTAATGACACATTTGATTCAACTTGAAAAGTAATACATAGATAACATCTTTTAAAATGTATATATATATATATATTTTGGCACCCTCTGTATATGTTATCTTACCTTGATTAAATTAATTAGACATGTGCAAATGGAGAATTCATTTAATCTCATCAGAATTTATTAAAATATTTCCTTCATCTGTTAAATAAGGGATTTAGATGAGTTCTAGATCACTGTTGAGTCTAAATGACAATATGGTTCTAAATATCATTAATAGGCAACAGAGAACCAATGAGATTTAAAAAGCTACTAAGTCATAATAATTATACTTAATATCAGTAAAAAATAAATTATGCAACAGAGTGAAATTCAGTTGCGAAATTCAAAATGAGGTAAAGTCGCCAGATCTTAAAATAATTATTTTAGTCTTTGCTGAATGGTATGACTATACTAGTAATGTCATTCTTATCTTCAAAATGAAGTTAAGGAAAACTTTAAGTTTCATAATGTTAAGAAATATAACATGCATGTTGTTAAATTTGTAATTCTTTCTTTCATTCCTTGAATACAATTATGTGTGCATTTAAGGAGTAGAAAGTTAGAGGTCCCCAATTAAGATGAATTTCCAAGTCTAAGAAAAAAGATCAGAAATGTCACTTCCTAAGACTGAAGTTAACAAAATCCATGCATCGTACAGAAGATTAATTATTGAAGGAAGGTTTTCCTGGAAGTCAGTTTCTACCACATGATTTATAAATACCTCACTGGTGAACATAAAAGTATCTCCTAAGAAGAAAGCAAGATAAATGTTTATTAGCCCAGCTCAGTGGCTCATGCCTATAATCCTAGCACTCTGGGAGCCCAAGGAGGGAGAATCACTGAGGTCAGCTTGTGCAAGGGTGAGACCCCAACTCTATAAAAAAGAGAAAAAATTAGCTGGGTATGTTGGCACTTGCCTGTAGTCCCACCTTTTCAGGAGGCTGAGGTAGGGAGATCACTTGAGCCCAAGAGTTGAAGGTTCTGATTTTTTTTTTTTTTTTTTTTTTTTAGAGACAGAGTCTCACTTTGTCACTGTCAGTAGAGTACTATGGCGTCACAGCTCACAGAAACCTCCAACTCCTGGGCCCAGGCAATTCTTTTGCCTCAGCTTCCCAAGTAACTGGGACTACAGGCACCTCCCACAATGCCCAACTAGAAGGTTCTGATATTTATTATTAAGAGGTTAAATAGGAAAAACAAAACAAAACAAAACAGAGGGAGAGGTTAAATGGGAAGCAACACAATAAAACAACAGGGCTCCTCATCTCCTTCATATCTTGCCCTCTCATGGTGGCAAAAGGAATCTACTTAAAACTTAAATGCAATCATATTACAATTTTGCCTTTAAAATCTGACCATGATTCTGATCACCTAGAACATCAAGTCCAAACTCAGTTCTATGTCTTATCCAACCCTTATATAGGTGTCACATTTCTAGTATCAGAAGCATGGAATGGATAGTTCTCTTCATGCATCATGGTGAGTAATCAATAACTATGTTATATCTTACCTCATTGCCTTTGATCACAATGTCCCTTCTCTTTGTAAAGCTCCCTCCTTTTTCCTATTGCCTCTGCTATTGCCATCTGCTTTGCTAATAACATCTTTTATGACTTGGCTCAGAAGTCCTTTCCATCAATAAGCCTTTCCTGACACCACAGGCTGGAATAGGTAGCCCTGCTTTGGATTCTTCAAATATTTGGTGCATATCTCCATTAGTCCTCTTTCCACATTGTATAATTACCTAAGTTTATGCTTTGAGTTCCTTGAAGGTTCTTCAATTTTTTACCTCTAGCAAAAAATAGCTTGGTGCCAAGCATATTGTAAACACTCAATTGATAATAGTGTAATTAATAAATCTAACTTGTCAATATATGTTCACCAAATATTTACTGAGTACCTACTAAATGCCAAGCCTCCTTGCTTGAGATCAAAACAGATAATGATATGAAACTAGAAGATGAACAACTACGTGCCCACAGGAGAGAAGAACACAATTAAATTCAAGAAGGGAGGAGGGGGAGGGTGAAGAAGAGAGAGGGTTTGGTAAGCTGTCTCCTAACATGCACAACGTTGGGGTGTATGGCATACCTCCTGGGTGAAAGAATCAACTACAACTTAGACTTTACCTAACAAATGCAAATGATGTAATCTAATCCTATGCACCCTTATATTAATCTGACATAAAAAACAGATAAAATCCTTGCCTTCATGTCTTCAAACAATAAAAAGACAATTGTATTAATTTTCTCTTCCTGTTAAAATACTATATATTTAGTACCTTAAAACAACTCAAATTTATTATGTCAGAGTTCTTTTGGTCAGAAGTCAAGGTAAGTTGGTCTCACAAGGCTGAAGTCAAGGTGAAAGCAGACCTAGGCTTTTACCTAGTGGTGTGGAGAAGAATGTACTCTCAAGTTTATTAAGCTTCTTGGCAAAATTAAGTTCCATGAGTCTTTAGTGCTGCTACAACATCTCCTTACTGGCTATCTGGTAGGTGTCGCTCCTATCTCCTTAAGACCACCTGTATTCCTTTGTCAAACTGTTCCTCAGCCCCCATCTGGAATCTCCCTGACTTTCCTCCTGCCACATTTCTACTACTTCTAAGGGCTCATTATACTGGAGCTACACAGATAATCCAGGAAAATTTTGCTTTCTTAAAATCTGTAATCTTAATTATATCCACAAGTCACTTTTGCCATAAAACATAACAGAGTCCAAGGATTACAGCATGAATGTTTCTTAGGAAGCCATCATTTTGCCTACTATGGTGACTATTACAGAATTATTTTCTGGCATATCCCTCACTTGGTTTATTTGAAGAAGTATACACCGATATGGATAAATTTATTTTGGTTATAACATTAAGTTCTGTTTGAACAATAAAGAGACTAGAAGTTCTTTGAAGAAGTTATAATGAACCAGACCTTAATAATTCCTATACAGAAAGAGTGACTATATATATAGAAGAAGGAGAGATCTAAAATAGATGAATAAATAATTAGTAAAGCTTATAAATTGAAAGAGAAGAGCAAGTAAGTGATATCAGGACAATGTGGACATCCCTTTGGCCTACTTGGAGAAGAATATAGGGTTGCACAATAACTATATTTAACATTATTTTAAGTATGGATATTTTCATGAAGGCCAGCAAAAGCTTTTTAATCAGGGAAAACACATGATGGGACTTGCATTTTCTAAAGATTACCATGCCTGCACAAAAGAGACCAACTGGGTCACAGGTCAGTTACAGGCTGGAAAACCAGTTTAGTGGAGACTGAAGAGTGAGAGTGAAAGCCTAAACAGAAGCAGTTGAAATGAGAATGTAGAGCAGAGGGAAGATTCAAGAGCTTCTGCAGCAAGACTCATCAGACCATGACTGATTAAAGGTATAGTGGGCACTGGAGGGAGAAGAAGGGCAAAGACAGAGGGGAGGGATCGAAGGTTTCTTGAACATTTCTGTCATGAGAAGTGAATTTGGATATGTTATAACATCTGACTAAATTAGGGAATGAAGGAACATGGCAGAAAGGGTATGGTGATATTCTCTCCTCCATCAAACTGTAGTTTGGCTTCCTGAGCCTTTTCTCCACTAGCCCTGTCTTTAAGCCCTTATCTTAGTCATGCTGAGTCCAGTTTCAGCAAGAATCCAGCTATGTCAGTGTAGAGAGACTCTCCCAACTTTGAAACTGATCACTTCCACCTGCTTCAATAAGGATCTTGTTAAGTCAGTTTAGAAACACTGTCTCCTACCCTCAATGTCACTTCTTAGTAATTTTACATGCACTGACCCCTCAGTCTGTCTGTTGGCTATAAATTCCTTAGAACTTGAGGCTGATCTCTCTGCTCTATGGCAATTATCGTGATACCTATTGTGATAGTCTTGAATGGTCTTCCTTGCCATTTTAACAAGTGTCAAAATAATTTTTTCTTTTAACAACAGAAATATCTCTCAAGAACTAAAGTTACTTCCATATTTCTCTAAGGTTTAACTTGTGCATATTTCTTGTAATATCGTGTAGCTACGAAACATGTCTGGCTTACGCACTGCTGGCCTTATGATGTACCCAATTCAACTTACTTGTGTCCCAATAGCCCAGCAAATTGGCTTCCCTCCTTAGTTTTTTAAAAATAATACTGTCAGTCTAACTATTCACTGCGGGTAGCAGCTCATACCATTCCCTTCCTTAAGGACTTGACAATAATCTTTTTTTTTTTTTTTCTTTTTTGAGCCTGAGTCTCACTATGTCGCCCTCAGTAAAGTGGAATGGCGTCACAGCTCACAGCAACCTCAAATTCTTGGGTTTAAGCCATTCTCTTGCCTCAGCCTCCCAAGTAACTGGGACTACAGGTGCTTACCACAACGCCTGGCTATTTATTGTTGCCGTTGTCACTGTTGCTTAGCTGGTCCGGGGCCAGGCTCAAACTGCCAGGCTCGAACCGCCAGCTTCGGTGTATGTGGCTGGCGCCGTAACCACTGTGCTACAGGCGCCAAGCCAGGACTTGACAATAATCTTACATGGGCTAAAGCATTGACACCCAGGAGGTGAAGGTGGAGTTTAACTGTCCTGGTAACATTTTGAGGTTGAAAACTAGTTAAGACTACTTTTCTACTTTCCGTCCTGACTTCAACTTAGTTGCAAGATCGCTTCAAGAGAGTAAGGGCTGTTGCAACAACCCAAATTCGCTATATAGCATGAAAGGAATGGCATGGCTGTGTTCTAAAAAAACTATTTTTGTAACGGACACTGAAATACTAAGGTCATGAAATTGGCATGTGTCCCAACGTGCTTTTTGCCCAATTTTCGAAAAATGCGAAAACCATTCTTAGCTCAGCAATGTACAAAAACATGCTGTGGGCAGTGGTTTGCTGACCCGATAGGAATAAAATGTCAGAATTTGACCATTTGTGCGGCAGTATATGCTTATTTACATACAGTAATAGTATGAAAGCGCTTCTCAGGTGTAACATTTAGTCTGGGTGGACACGCCTAAGGAATGGACAGCTAGGAGACGTCACTGTGAACGGTGACAACACCGTGGTAGAGACCCGGAGGCCGGGCCGTGCGTTTACCACCCTCCAGGCGCCGGGTAACGCAGCCCACAGTTCCGAGGACAGGGCCTTCAGGGACGTGGAGATGGAGGCATGGCTCTGCTGAAAAGGGCTGGCAGCCCGCAAACAAGAAAGCCCCGACTCTGCTCTGAGGTCTGCCCCACAGCGCAACACACCTTCCCCCAGCACAGCCCAAGTGGCCAGCAAGACCCCCGGCCGGCACCACGCCACGCCTCTCCTGGCACCCTCAGGCGCGTGCACGCACGCTCGTCACTCGGGGCCTGGCTTTGAGCTCTGTCTTGCTCTATTGCGCGTGCCCGGGTTGGGGGCGGAGCGGCGACTGACTGAGCGGGAGGCGGAGGCCTGAGCGAGAAGGACAGACCACACGCAGGCAGGCGGCAGACGCCAACGGGCTGTGCGTCACTTCCGCTGGGGCGGGGCGGGGCGGGGCGGGCCGAAGGGGAGGTGCCCTGGCGGCCGCCCCAGTGTTTGTGTTGGAAGCTCCGCTGATGCGGGCCATCCCGAGTGGACCTCAATGCCGGGAAGGAGCTAGTCGCCACTGCAGCCTTGGTGACTGCGGCCTGCATCCCGGTAAGTGGCCGCGAGGGGACAGGGGCGGGACGGAAGGAGGCTTGTTTATCACTGCGGACACTTGTCCGGCCCTCTCGGTCTTCCCTCTGGGTCTTCCTGTCTTCTTTCAGAGTAAGAGGGTGGAGAGACGCCCGGCTTCGGGGAGGTCCCAGGACCGAGGGTCGGAAAGCCACCGGGCACCGGATGGAGCCCACAGGTCCTGGGACTGATTGGTGCGCAGCCCCTCCTCCTCCTGCGCCTCCGCGGGTTTTACGGCCCCAGAATCTCAGACTGTTCTGTTGTCTCTGGTGCTGCCCACGATTCCGAGCCTACTTTCCCGGAGTCTGTCCTGCCTTCTCTGGACTATAGTGATCTCCAGCAGTTCACTGGTGACACCCAAAACGGTCTCCCTGTTCTACATAATTCTCGCCTGTTAGTGTGCACCTGTTAGTTCCACTGCTTGGTATTTCTGTTTATCAGCGATTTCTTTTAAACCCTACTCATGTTTGATTCTATCCCTGATTGCTGTTGCTTAAGTTGACTCAGGTATGTACTTTTTGAAAGGAGAAGGTGTATGAATCATTGTATTGCAGTGCTTCCTATCCCTGTGTCTTGTCTATTATACTGGGAGGAACCTAGTACAGTGATAACTAGTACGCCTAGTACAGTGATAACTTTAACAAAAAATGGTGACTCCTAGGAAAAACTTAGAAGAGGTGTGACAGAAGGGACTATCAGAAAGTACTATTTCAAGTACTATTTTTATTTCTAATAACAGTTGTTTGTTGTTGAGATTTCAAAAAGGACAGTGTTTTTCATTGTGTTGGGAAAATACCATTAAACGTAATACTAACAATTTTTAAATTTGAGGATTTTTAGAAAGTATATTACTGTGAACTGACAGATTATGCTTTGTATGAGCAGATGTATCAGTCCCATTATAGCTGTTTTGTTAAGTTGCTTATGTAGATTACCTCTACTTTTTATTTTTTAATTAATTTTTTTATTTTTAGAGACAGAGTTTCATTTTATTGCCCTCAGTAGAGTGCCTTGGCATCACAGCTCACAGCAACCTCCAACTCCTGGGTTTAGGCGATTCTCTTGTCTCAGCCTCTGGATTAGCTGGGACTACAGGCGCCCCCCGCAACGCCCGGCTGTTTTTTTGTGTGGCCCAGGATGGGTTTGAGCCACCACGTGAGGCCAGCTCCCTACCCACTGAGCCACAGGCGCCGCCCTAGCTGTACTTTTAAAACAAAACAAAAACATACAAAAATGTGTTTCAGCAAGAACATATTTTTATTTAGTCATTTTCATTCTAACTTTTTCTTAATGTTGATCTTGTTTCTCTATTTCTGTATTAGATCTAAATTAAAATCTTACCATTAGGGTGTTGTTGAATGAAAGGGTCAGTTTCACTAGTTTGTTCACTTGTTTCAAGAACAGCTTGTACTTTGAAGTTTTTCCTCAACTGAGACAGGATTTGTCCTAAAGGTGCATAATGCTTCACTTGTGGAACATGTATTTGTGAGAAGGTCAGAGTTAAAACTCCTTAGCTCTGTCCTGTCCTTTCTTAATTCTAATCATTTTCTGCTATCATCATGTATTTTATTCTATTTGTTATTCTTTGTTGGTTTCAGTACCCTGCTTTTGCAGGGAATATCTTTTGCAGGAGGTCATCCATTCCTCATCCTAACCCTCTGGGTGGCACTCAGGGCTCTATCCATGTTCTCTCTAAATCAAAGTTTTCATATTTGAAACCCAAGGAATGCTTTAATAGAGCTATGAATATCCTGAAATGTCCTAGAAAATATGAGGCCTGACACTTAAATTTGTGAACTCATCCTAGAAAAAGTGCTACATACCTTATTGCTGAATATCACTATGGTCATGAGATGGCAAAGAAGAGTACTACAATGGTGACCAAAGTGATATTTGGCAATGAGGAAGGTAGCACTTTTTCTAGGACAAGTTTGCGAACTTATTGTCAGGTCTGGGACATTGACATATCTGATGGCTAGTCCAGAAAAAGAGTTCCAGAGTTTCATTAAAGAGTGGACTAGGTGCAAGAGTTGGTGCCTAGCTTCCCAAGAGGAGTACCTTGAAGGTAACTATAGTGATACTCAACAATGAAGTATATAGCACTTTTTCTAGGATGAGTTTTTTCCTTTTTGAGACAGAGCCTCAAGCTGTCACCTTGGATAGACTGCTGTGGCATCACAGCTCACAATAACCCCCAACTCCTGGGATCAAGCGATTCTCTTGCCTCTGCCTCCCAAGTAGATGGGACTACAGGCGCCCGCCACAACGCCTGGCTATTTTTTTGTTGCAGCGTCATTGTTGTTTGGGAGGCCAAGGCTGGATTCAAACCCACCAGCTCAGGTATATGTGACTGGCACCTTACCTGCTTGACCCACAGGTGCTGAGCCTAGGATGAGTGTTTTAACTTAATTGTCCGACTTTGTATAGTGTGAATTTGCAAATAAACATTTTTCAAGAAAGAAGAGCGTTGACATGGTTTTAGGATCCCCCAATACTCAAGTTTTGTTGCCGGAAACTATCCTTTGATAAATTCACCCAGTCTTATAGATTTAGCTGCCATTGTACTGTCAATTTCACTTATAAATCCCAGTGTATATACATTTCCATCTAAATGTCCCACTGTTACTTCATCCTGTAAATCCAAACGAAAAAATTCATTTTTCTCTTGTTCAGTTGGCCCCTTCCCACTTTCTCAGATTCACAAATGGCATTCTCCATGTGTTTCTTCTTTAAATCGTTACAGTTCTCTTGCTGTCTCTCTTATGTCCTATTCTTAGCTGTCACCAACACTATTCTTAGCGTTGGTTGTTTTGTTTCTTTATCAGAACTTTGCAAATGCTTGGAGTCACTTTTTCTCCATTCAAGTACTATCACTATAATTCAGATCCTTGTTACCATTGTCTTATTATTGGAATAATTGATATCCTCTGTGAATTCATTCTTTCCATCCTCAGCTAGGTCTGCACTTAACAGTACACTTAATTCCTTTAGTTAGTACTTCATTCCTTCCCCTGTAGTTAGGCCAGGCCTCTCCATTTTATTTATACCTCCCTTATATTTATACTGCCTCTGTTCTTCCCTCACTCTTTTTTAAGTCCATAATGACACTTCTTGCATTATATTCTTCTTCCTACACATACCTTTTTTGCAATCTAATTTCTGGCTGAATTTACTTTCAAAACACCTTGCTTTTGCAGAGTTATGATTTGAGAGTAATTAAATTAATCTTATTGATTTTGTTGATCATCTCTTTATTTCATAACTTTCACTTAGTAGTTACAGTTTCTGATGAAACTTTAGAAATGAAAATCTAGACTTTTCTAAAGTTTCATTTCTGAGAGGTCTATTAAAATCTCTTATTATTATGGAATTGTTTGGTCTTCTTGTAATATACTGTATTTAAATGCCAGCATGATAGATTTATTCATAATTGGTCATATCGGAAAGGAACATTGTAGTGCAAACTCCTTACCATAGGCTAGCGCAGTGATTTTCTTTTTATTTGTTTATTTGTTTGTTTTGTTTTTGCAGTATTTGGCTGGGGCTGGGTTTGAACCTGCCACCTACAGCATATGGGGCCAGTGCCCTACTGCTTTGAGCCACAGGCGCCGCCGAAGACAGTGATTTTCACCCTGTGTGCCGTGGCACACTAGTGTGCTGGGAGAGGATCTTAGGTGTGCCAAGAAATTTTAAAGATCATAAATTGAATTATTTTCTAAAGAAGTTCAAAGTAGTAGTTCTAAAGAAGTACTAAAGAAGTTCAAAGTACAAAGTATATAGTAGTATATATACTTGTACTACTTGTACTACTACTAGTACATATACTTGTACTACTTGTACTACTAGTACATATACTTGTATACATGTACTACTTAGTACAAAGTAGTTCTAAAGAAGTTCAAAGTATATATACAGTAAATATATATTTTTTACTCTTTTGTTTTGATCAACATAATTTAAATATGCTGCGAAGGTTATAGTTTCAAATGTATTGTGAGATTAAAAAAAGATTGAAAAACACCGGTCTAGGGCATTGTCCAGTTTTCTGCCTGAATCTTAAGACCCCTCTTTATCATTCTTCATTTTCCTTATTTGTCTTCAGCCACCTTGTCATTCTTGCTATTCCTGAGTATACAAAACTCATCTTTATCTCCAAGGTGTTGGTTGCATTTTTCTCTGCCTAGAAAGCTATTTTCTCAACTTAATAATCTGCTTCCTCATTTAATTTGGGTCCCCACTAAAATGTCAACTCGGTTCTTCTGATCACACCGTCTAAAGTAGCACAGTCTGTGTCCTTCTTCCCCCAGCCTCTGCTTTATTTTAGTTTATGTGACTTTTTAACATGACTTTATACATTATATTATTTCTTTTTTTATTTTTAATTTTTTTGTTATTACATATACATGTGTCAATTAGTTTTCTACTTTTTGCCTTCACAGAATTTAAAAGGCTTAAAATTTAATAACACTAACAATGTTTAAGATGAGGCTAGAAACAAAAACCACGTAAAGAATGAACGAAGATAAATACATTCAGAAAAGAAAACAGACAATTACTGCATCGAAATATTAAACAATATTAGTAATAATAATGCCAAGAAAGTAACGTTCACATTGTCAAATAAGACATTATAGAGTGCTTTGACTTTGAAGCTCAGTATGAAGTCTTCAGTCAACTTCTTATTTTTTTTTCCAAAGTCTAAAAAAATAGACAATTAATATTATATAAATAAAAGTAAGGGAGAGTTTCAAAAAACAGATCATGCCAAATCTTATAGACAATAGAAAAAGAAGAAATATTTAAATATTTCTTAATAAACTGTCTTGTCCTTCAAGTTCTACAAGATTACCTGAGGCTTAATAAGTAAATAGATCATTTCTTTTATTATTACATAGTGTCCCCTTTTTATCCATATTTAAAGCCTTTCCTTTAAATTTGCCTGATAGGACTTTTTACTTCCTGATGGTTAGTATAGGCCTGGTATATTATTTTTACCAGTCCTTTGTTTTCAGCCTTTCTTTGTCATTGTTGTAGATATGTTTGTAACTAGAAGATAGCTAGACTTAATTGTGCTCTCCCTGTTAACTTTTCGTATAGTTCTCTTTTTGCCTCTTTATTTTTTGTTCCTTCTGTTATGTATTTGAACATTTTAGACCTACTTAATTTTTTTTTTTGTATTTCTAAATCTTGGTTACACAATTTTCTTCTGGCTATATTTGCTGATCCTCCCTGGAAATGATAGTTCATTTCCTTCCATGTTTTGTAATCTTTGTGAGTTAATCTTCAGTGGTGGTTGCTTGGTGTGGAAGTCCCATTGCCCTAGGCTTAGGTGGTTTCAGTTGACTCTTCAGGGATTCCATGGGATTTACCAGCTATGACTAGTTTAATTTACATAAAGTCTCTACACCTTAAAGATAGTATGACTGTAGATCCAAGCCTATGGTTCCTCTTCAACCTGTAGATTTCCTACATTCGGTTTTGAACATGGTAGGAGATATCCCAGTGAAGGAAGGAAAGTCCCCAGCCACTTGCTAAGTGGGTTCTTGGCTTTGCACAGGAAGGAATTCAAGTGCAAGTCAACTAGTGATAGCAAGTTTATTCAGACAGACCCTACTCCACAGACAGAGTAGGGTCCTCTCCAAAGCAGGAGGGTGACTCCATAAGGGGCAATATAATATTTTATTTTATTTTTTTTTTTGGAGACAGAGCCTCAAGCTGTCACCCTGGATAGAGTGCTGTGGCATCACAGCTCACAGCAACCTCCAATTCCTGAGCTCAAGCGAGTCTCCCGCCTCCGCCTCCCAAGTAGCTGGGACTACAGGCGCCCGCCACAACGCCCAGCCATTTTTTGGTTGCAGCCATCATTGTCCCGGGCTGGATTCGAACCTGCCAGCTCAGGTGTATGTGGCTGGCG
>CAUYON010077685.1:0-16013 GCA_963573935.1 Arctocebus calabarensis | reverse complement strand
AGAATTTGGATGTGAAGCCATCTGGTTCTGGGCTTTTCTTTTTTGGGAGATCTCGTATTATTGGTGGAATTTTAAGTGATTGATATACGTCTATTTGAGATTTCTAATTCTTTCTGGTTGAGTATAGGAAGGTGGCGTGCTTCCAGGTATTGGTCGATTTCCTTCAGATTTTCATTCAATCTCTATTCTGGGAATAGAGACTTTTGTAATAATTATTAAGGATTTTTTGAATTTCTGAAGTGTCTGTTGTTATTTCTCCTTTATCGTTTCTGATAGATGATATTAGAGATTTTACTTTTCTATTTCTGTTTAGGTTGGCCAAAGGTTTATCAATTTTGTTAACCTTTGCAAAAACCCAACATTTTGTTTCATTGATCTTCTGAATGATTCTTTCGTTTTCAATTTCATTTAATTCTGCCCTAATTTTGGTTATTCTTTTCTTTTGCTGGATTTGGCTCTTTCACACAGTTCAATCTATATCCCAAAGCCTGATGTAGTTAGAAGAGGATTCAGCTTTCAGAGCAAAAACCTCAATGCTTTCAATATTGGGAGGACTGGAGCTCCCAGTATCCACATAAGTCTATGTCTAGGAATTTAGGGTCTTAAAGCTCTCCTGCAGAAATCTTTGTCTATGCATGGCATCTTCAGTTGAATCTCCTTTGTCATTTCTTGAGGGGGTTGATTTACTCTGGTTATTCATGTTGCCAGAGTTCTTCTGTTGGGTCCACACCATGTTTGTTTCCCACTGTTTGGTTATTAGAACTGGTAAGGTGAGATTGAATTGGGGTTCCCAGGTAGTAGAGATAGCCTCTTACCAAAGCGCTAGGCTTTGTAATTGTGGCTTATCTCCTACAACCTTACAAAGGAGCCTTTCAGAGTTTTGACTAGAGACTCTGAGGACCTACTTGGTGAGATAGCAGAAGCTAGCTCTGTTTTGTTATCAGCCAACCTCTATGCTTTTCTAAGAAGCTGCAGTATTAGATTTAAATCTCGACTGTGAAGAGACATAAACAGCTGTGGCACCTAGCCCCACCCTTTAGTTCTTTTCCTCTACAGAACTTCGAAGGTCAACATCAGAATGTTCCCGATTGGACAGCATCAGGCACGTGTTCCAATTAAATTGTCTCAGGCAGTGCAAATCCTGCTCAACAGAGAGGGGTGCACGGGACTCCAACAGCACAATTGGAGCCATAGATCCACACTCCTGCCCACCATACTCAGTCCATGCTGTTGTTCGCTTCTCTGCTCATAGGTCGAGTTGGAGCCAGGGGCCACGCCCCCACCCACCAGTCTCAGTCCACACCCAGCCAGCCTCTGCTTATCAGACCAGTTGGAGTCAAGGGACCATGCCCCCGCCTGCCAGTCTTAGTCCACTGCCTGGCAAGCCTCTATTCACAGGCTCTGTTAGAGTCAGGACACTGCACCCCACCCACAGGTCTCAGTTCTCACCCTAGTAAGCCTCTGCTCACCAGCCCCACTGGAGATAGGGGACCACATCCTAGCCCTCAGGTCTTGGTTCATACCCAGCAAACCACTGATCAAGGGTTCCCTTGGAATCAGGGAACCACACCTGTGCTCTCAGGTCTCAGTCCACACCTAGCAAGCCTCTGCTTGCAGGCCCAGCAGGGGCTGGGGACCAGCCCTGACTGCTGAATTCAGTCTACATGTGGCAAAGCTCTCCCACTGTAGGTGCTGTCAGAGCCAGGGGTTCTGCACCGTGTCCTGCCAGACACAACCCAAACCAAGGGTCAACACCACCACTGGCCAGGCATAGTCATAACCAGAGGACCGTTCCTTCTCCCGCTGAGTGTCCGTTTCTTCCCACACCCTCTTTTTTCTCTTCCTTTCTTCCTTTTCTTCACAGATTCTGTCATGATGGTTGGTGGTCCACACTATGCCCAGATCTCTCAGAACAAGACCAAACACTCTGTGCTCTGCAGGGGGCAGAACTTCAGACTGCCATGCAAGGGGGAGGAGTGAACTGGGAGTTTGGACTTGTGGGGGAAAAGATCTATTAAATTTTAGACCTGGAGGGGTGGTGTCTAGGTTCATAAGTGGGCCCTCCTGGAGAAAGAGACTTGCAGTGTAGTGGCTCTCTCCAGTGAGGTAAAATGAGGGGTCTTTTTTCCCCTGCTCATTCACAGATAGCCTGTGGTAGGCCTCCTGCTTGGGGGAGGGGTCTCCCGCCCTCTAGTCAATAGGCATTGCACCTGAATTTGTTTTCTTGAATGCTCTTCCTTGGAGTTACAGCTTGCCGAACTTCTTTCTTGGTTCAGCTCCCCACCTTTGGCTGCATAGAGTCTGTTTCAGTCCAGTTTTTCTTCTGCTCAGGAGCCTCTGCCAAGGGTGGCTACCAGTCGGCCATCTTCCCAGAATTCGACTGCCATTTTCTTCATGGCATTTTTCTCATACACTTGTACTAACATGTCCCTGATTTAATTTCTCTCTTGCCAAGTTTAACAAGAAATTCAATATTCATTTGTTGCTATAATTCAAGCTCCAACATTCTTGTGATGGCACATAAGTCCTCAACAGCAATAATAGATGCCATTCAACAATACACATGTCAACATGAACACAGCTGTGAGACACTGACATACCAAGCTTATGAAACTTTGTCAAGTTGTTTGCACAGTGCTGCCATTGTAAGTGCAGAGTGGCAAGTTCACAAACTTAATCATCAGACATTATAGTTAACTTTTTAAGAGAAGACCAACTCTTTCCCAAACTTCTTATGGTATTTTGTATAGACACCAGCAGTTCATGAGAGTTTCAGTTTCTCTACATCCTTGTCAACACGTAATTTGGTCAACCTTTTACATTTTACCCATTTGGGTAAGTATTTAGTGGCATCTTATGTGGTTTTAATTTGGATTTTCCCCATGACTAATTAAGTTGAGCACCTTTTCGTGTATTTCCTTCCCATTCCCAAATAACTTTTGGAGAGCTTTCCAAATCTTTACCCACCTGATATTTGATTGCTCGCATTCTAATTGAATTTTGAGAGTTTTTCTTGTATTCTTGGTGCAATTTCAGTATTAAATACATGTTTGCAAACATTGCATTATGGTTCGTATTTTTCATTTTCTTAACTGTCTTATGAAGGACAGAAGATTATATATAATTTTGCTGAAGTCCTGTTTATTCGTTTATTCTTTTGTTGATTGTACCTTTACCGATGCATTAAAAAAAATCTATGCTCAATTCAAAATCACAAAGATTCTCTTTATATATTTTCTTCTAAAACTTTTAGAATTTTAGGTTTTACATTACCTCTGTGATCTTGTTACAAACTGAATTTGCATATACTTTGAGCTAAGAATCAAACTTCATTTTTTGATGCATGTGTCTTTTATCCAGCTCTATTGAGATATAATTGACAAACAAAAGTTATATATAATTTTAGTATACAAGAAGATGTTTTGATATAAGTAAATATCTTAAAATGATTATAATTGAACTAAATCAGTATATCTATTGCCTCATAGAGCTGTCATTATTTATATATGTATGCGTGGTGAGAACACACAACAATGTCTTCTTAGTAAATGTCAAATTTACAGTAGATTTTTGTTAACTAAAACTATATACTACCTGGTATAAAATATCTTCCATTGCCCTCATCCTTTAGGCAATTTAGCCCATCATTCTATTCTGTGTTACCAAGAGTTTGACTTTTCTTCATGGGGGTTGGGGGTTTCTATGTATAAGTGAGATCACGCATGTTTATTTTTCTGTGTTTAACTTATTTCACAGTATAATGTCTTCTCAGCTCATCCATACTGTTGTAAGTAGCAAGATTTCCTTTATTTAAAAAACTGAAATTATTCTATTATATATTTTGTGTATATACACACACACATAACATTTTCTGTATCTATTCATCTGTTGATGGAAACTTAGATTGGTTTTCATATCTTGGCTATTGCAAATAATGCTACAGTGAACATGGAAGTATAGAACTCTCTTTGAGAAACTGATTTTATTTCTTTTAATACATACTGAGAAATGGAATTGCTTGATTATACAGTAGTTCTATTTTTAATTTTTTGAGGATTTCCATACTGTTTTCTATAATGGATGTAATGAATTTATATTCTCACTATTGTTGTACAAAGGTTCTCTTTTCTGCACACTCTTGCCAACATTTGTTTTCTTTTGAGTGTTTGATAATAGGCATTCTTACAGGTGTGAGTTGGTCATATCATTGTAGTTTTGATTTGCATTTTTCTCATGATTAGTGATTTTGAGCTTCTGTTCAGGAAGCTTCTGTTTAGGAATGTGGATTCTAGTCTTTCACCCATGTTTTAATTAGGCATTAGGCCATTTATTTTTCTTTCTTTTTTGCTTTTTTGCTTTCTTTCTGAATTGTATAAGTTTCTGGTATACTCTGAATATTAACCCTTTAGCAGACACATGGTTCACACGTATTTTCTACTGTTCTGCAGGTTGCCTTTTCATCTTGTTGATTGTATTCTTTCTTACACTCTATTTTTGTGTAGAGTATAAGAGAAGAGTCTAATTTCTTTACTTTTTTTTCTTTTGCATTTGTATATCAACTTTCCCAACACAATTTGTTTTTAAAGAGTATTTTCCTCATTGCATATTGTTGGCATTTTTGTTAAAAATTAATTTGTTTCTAGGTTTTCTGTTCTGCAGGTCTATGTATTTGTTTTTATGCCAATACTGTGTTGTTTTGATTATTAAAGATTTATTACCTAGTGATGCCTCTAGCTTTATTACTTTAATTCAAGATTGCTTTTTTTTTTTTTTTTGTAGAGACAGAGTCTCAATTTATCGCCCTTGGTAGAGTGCCATGGCGTCACTCTGCTTACAGCAACCTCCAACTCCTGAGCTCAGGCAATTCTTCTGCCTCAAACCTCCTGAGTAGCTGGGACTACCGGGGTCTGCCACAAAGCCTGGCTACTTTTTTGTTGCAGTTTGGCTGAGGTTAGGTTTGAACCCCCACCCTGGGTATATGGGGCCAGCACCCTACTCACTGAGCAACAGGCACTGTCCCAAGATTGCTTTTGCTATTCAGGGTCTATAGTGGTTCTATATGAATTTTAAGATTTTTTTTCTCTCTATGAAGAAAATGATACTGGAATTTTGCTAGGCATACCATTGACTCTGTAGATTGTCTTAGGTAGCATAGACATCTTAAAAATATTACTTATCGCAATCCATGCACTTGAAATATTTTTCAATATCATCTATAATTTATTTCATCTATGTGTTACAGTTTTCAGTGTAGAGATCTTTCACCTTCTTGATTAAATTTATTCCTAAGTATTGTATTCTGTTTGATGCTATCAAAAATGGTAATTTTTTTCTTGATTTCTTCTTTGGGTAGTTTGATGTCAGTGTATAGAGATGCAATTGATTTTTGTGTGTTGACTTTGTATCCTGAAAGTTTACTGAATTTGTTTGTTAGTCCAAACCCTTTCTTTGTGGAGTATTTAGATTTTTCTATGCATGATTATGCCATCTGTAATTCCAGCATTCATTATTGTACATATTTTTGATAAAACCTATATGTGTATTAACTGGGATGAGATGATATATCATTGTAGTTTTCATCTGCATTTCTCTGATGACTAATGGTATTCAACATATTTTCATATATCTGCTGGTCATTTATATTTCTTTTTTTGAGAAATGTCTATTCAGATTCTTTGCCTGCTTTTTAATCAGATTTCTTTTCCTATTGACTTGTTGGAACTCTTTATATATTGGAGCTATTAATTCTTTGTCAGTTGGGTAGTTTATAAATATTTTCTCCCATTCTGTGGGTTGTCTCTTCACTTTCTTGATTTCATTTCCTTTGCTGTGCAGAATTTTTTTAGTTTGATATGATACCACTTGTCCACATTTGCTTTGGTTTTCTGTGCTTTGTTGATATTACTCAAGATATTTTTGCTTAGACCAATGTCCTGAAGCATTTACCCAGTTTTATTTTAGTAGTTTCATAGCTTCAGGTCTTAGATTTAAGTCTTTATTTTACTTTGATTTGGTTTTTGTATATGGAGAAAGATAAGCATCTAGTTTTATTTTTTTACATATGGATATTTAGCTTTCCCAGAACTACTTATTGAAAAGACTGTTCTTCCCTCCTGTATATTCCATGGGACCTTTGTGAAAATAAGTTCACTCTAGTTGTATGGATTTATTTCTGAGTTCTCCATTCTGTTTTATTGATCTATGTGTCCATTTTTATGGCAGTGTCATGCCATTTTGTTTACTACAGCTCTGTATTATTATTTGAAGTTAAGTGATGTGACTCCTCCAGTTTTGTTCTTTTTGCCCAGGATGACTAGATGTTATGGGTTTTTGTAGTTTCACATAAATTTTAGGATTATGTTTTCTTTTTCTGTGAACAGTATCATTAATATTTTGATGGGAATTAAATTGACTCTAACTATAGGTTGCTTTGAGTAGAATGAACATCTTAACAATGTTGATTCTTCCATATTGATATTGATATTGATATTAATATTAATCCCTGAACATTAAATATCTTTCTATATTTTTGTATCCTTTTCAACTTTATTCATTGATGTTTTATAATTTTCATAATAGAGATCTTTCCATGTTTGGTTGAGTTTATACCTAGGTATTTTATTTTATGTGCAGTTATTGCAAATGGCATTACTTTCTTGGTTTCTTGCTCAGACTCTTTACTGTTGGCATATAGAAATGCTATTGACTTTTGTATGTTGATTTTGTACCCTGAAACTTTATTGAATATTTTTTATCCGTTCTAATGTGTGTGTGTGTAGTGGTCTTTATGCTCCTCTAGATATAAGATTATATTGTCTGCTAACAAACATAATTTGACTTTTTCCTTTCCTATTTGGATGATGTTTACTTATTTCTTTTGTCTGATTTCTCTAGCTAGATCTTCCTGTAGTATGCTGAATAACAGTGGTGAAAATAAGCATCTTTTTCTTGTTCCAGCCCTTAGAGAAAAGGTGTTCAGTTTTTCTCAATTCGGTATGATAAGAGCTATATGTCCATCTTATATGGATTTTATTGAATTGATGGAAAGTTTCTTCTATATTCATTTTTTTTGAGTTTTTATGATAAAGGGTTTTATTAAATGCTACAGCATTAATTTAAGTGATCATATGCTTTTTGTCCTTCGTTCTATTAATATGAGGTATCATACTGATTGATTTGCCTATGTTGAATCATCTTTACATCCCTGGGATGAATCCTACTTGATCATGATAAATAATCATAGTAATATGTTATTGAATTTGGTTTGAGTGTATTTTGTTAAGGATTTTTTTGTATATATTCATAATGTATATTGCCTTCTAGGTTTATTTGTTTTTTTGTTATTGTGTCTTTTTCCGGTTTTGATATCAGGGTGAAACAGGCCCAATGGAATAAGTATGGCGGTATTCAGTCCTCCTCAATTTTTTGTGGAATAATTTAAATAGGATTGGTATTAGTTATTTTCTGAATGTTTTGTAGAATTCAGCAGTGAAGCCATTGGTGCTGGCATTTCTTTCCATTGGAAGACTTTTTATTGCAGTTTTGAACTCACTACTCATTATTGGTCTATATAGGTTTTAGATTTCTTTGTTTAGTCTGGCTAGGTTGTGTATGTATAGGAATTTATCCATTTCTTCTATGGATTTCATTATTGGTTCAGAATTGTTCAGAGTAGTCTCTAATGATCCTTTGAATTTCTGCATTATCAGTTGTAATATCTTTATTTACATCTCTGATTTCATTTATTTGGGTCTCTCTCTCTCCCTTTTGTCAGCCTGGTGAAAGTTGTGTGAATTATTTTTATGTGTTCATAAAACCAACATTTTTTTCAATAACTTCATGTGCTTTCTTGTTGTTAATTTTATTTAATTCTGCTCTGATCTTTACTATTTCCTTTTTATACTAAATCTGAACTCATTTTCTCTTGTTTATCTACTTCTTTAAGGTGCATGATCAGGTTGTTCATTGAAAGCTTTTCTAGGTTTTTTGATATGAGTACTTATTTCTATACATTTTCTTCTTAGTCCAGGTTTTATTATATCCTACAGGTTTTGGTATATTGTACTTTCCTTTTGTTTTGAGAAACTGTTAAATTTCTTTCTTAATCTCTTCATTGACCCACTGGTCATTGCAGGAGCATGTTATGATCCATGTGGTTTTCTGGTTTCCAATTTTCCTCTTGTTATTAATTTCCAGTTTTCTTCCATTATTGCCAGAGAAAATACTTGATATAATTTTATGTATTTTAAAAAAAAATTTAAGACTCATTTTGTGATGACATCCAGTCTATCACTGAGAATGATCCATGAACTGAGAAGAAGAACATATATTCTGCAGTTGTTAGATGAAAGTTTTTGTAACACTCTATTAGGTACATTTAGTCTATAGTACAGATTAAGTCAAATGTTTCTTCATTGCTTTTCTGTCTGGACGATATGTCTAGTACTGAAAATGAAGTGTTGAGGTCACCAATGATTAATATTGGACTCTGTGTCTCTTTAGCTCTGATAATATTTTATAATTTTGAGTGTGAGGTTGAATTTTTAAAATGACTCTATAAATCATTTATAATGATTTATTTGTTAATTATGAATGTAACAAATTATAGTGTGCTCTAATAATAAATAATCATTGCTCTATTTAAATAAGATCAACTTGGTCGCAATTGATTATTATTTTATTATACTATTAAGTTTTTGCCTTTTTTAAAGGACTTTTTGTATCTAAAATAAATGACAATATCAATTACTTCCTTTTAAATTTTGAGATATTATTGTCATGTTTCAATATCTGAATTATGTATATTAGTTTCATAGAATATATTAATTTTTCTATATTTATCCTAACTGAAAATATTCATGTAACTTTATGAATATCTTTCATTAAGAGTTTGAAACAGTTCAACTCTAAAAAAGAATTTGGGTAAAAAGACTATTTTAGTTAACTCTTCCTATCAATATATATTTTATTTAATTGTTACAGCTTCATTCAAATTGTTTCCCCTTCTTTAGTTATCTTTAATATTTGTGTGCTTCTAAAAAAACATGTTCTTTGAAATTGAAGTCCCATTTTCTAATTAAATATGAAAGTTTGAAACAATCAGAAACATTATTTTACTGGGGCTTTTGTTTCAAATAGATTCGTGTTCATTCCATTTGTTTTGAATTTCTTTTCTCATTTCTATATGATAGGATTTCCACATTGCATTCTTCTTTACCTGTCTTTTTTTTTTTTCTTTAAGTTTTCATTACATCTGTGTGCCAGATCTTGGTTCATCCTTTAATGTTTCACCTTTTAGTGCAATTTTGCTTAAACTGTGTCTTTTTTAAATTAGCATCAAGTTATATATTTTTTTACTTGTATTGAAGTAAAGGAAAACATAAAAATACATATAGTGTAAGTGTAAGAACTTTATTATCAAAAAGTAATTCATCTATGCAAGCATCATTCAGGTCAAGAAACCATCTTTATAAAAGCTGCTTGCTAGTGTTTTCATGTAATTTTATCTCACCAAGTATATTATTATCATAACTATGAACACCATAGTCAGTAGGACCTAACTTTCATACATGACATCGTGAACTTTTTGTGTGTGGGTGCAATGATTTTCACTCAACACTCTTTGGTGTGTGAAATCTGTGAGTTCTTTTTGTTTTAAATTTCAAAATATTAAGGGGTTATAGGTGTTTTTGGTACGTGGCCTAAGTAAGTGATATAAATGTGCTCTTCCCTTAAAGAGTGTTCATTGTACCCATTAGGTGGGCTTTTGCTCTTCCCCTTCTTTCAGCTCCCTTCACTGAATTTCAAATGACTTTTGTGAACATGTGTGCCCACTGGTTAGTTCCAGTTTATTAGAAAGTATATGTGATGATTACTTTTCCATTCGTAAGATACTTCATTCAAGATAATAGTCTATAGTACCTTTTGTATTGTGCAAAAGTCATTCATTTATCCTTTTTTATGGCTGATTAGTAATCTACGGTATACATATATTACATTTTATTAGTCCATTTATGACACCAACTTCTGAAAATTTTTCAAGGGTCTAAAGCTAATGACTAATTGATCAATCCAAAATCTGTTGTAATCATTCTATTTTTAAACATTGTATTATGTATTTTAGCTTTAAAATTTGAAAAATGAATCCTTGAGAATAATGTGTCATGTCACACTATATATTGCCTTTAAGAAGCAGCATATCTTTCTTGAGTGGTAGATGCTTGTATCACTTATGAAGCCTCTATAGTTTGTTTTAAAATCCTAAACATAAGTGATGTAGTTACTTAGGTATAAAATGAAAGGAGATCTAGAGATATGCTCTGGAGTGAATGCAAAAGAAAAGAATTTGGTGAAGACCTAGGGAAAAAATAAGAGAATAAGTGTAGAAGATCAGAGAAGAGAGAAAGAATGAAAACCAATCAAAGAGTAGTTTTACAAGGGTGTAGTCAATGGTCTTAAACTGCAGTGGTGACAAGAATACATGCAATAGACTTTCAACTAGAATTATAGACATTCTGAAGTAAGCTAAAAGGTGATAATTATAGGTAACTGAATTGAAATCTAAATTAAAAAAATCTACATTTTTAAACTTCCATTTCACCTTTTTCTGAGATTTTTGTTTTATGCAACAAATTTATCATGATTTAAAAAAAAATGCAATAATTTGAAGAGTACCAGTGGAAGCTGCTACCTGCACCTATGAAATCTTGCATGTTCTTAGTTACTTTATATATAATCTAATTTATTTTTCAGCTCAATAAATTAAATATTATATTTATCTATTTTACAGACAGTCAATGAGGGTTTAGAACAGTGTTTCTCAACTTTCCTAATGCCGCAACCCTTTAATACAGTTAAAAGGGGTCACGACCCACAGGTTGAGAACTGCTGGTTCAGAAAGTTTAATTCAAAACATATTCATAGTGATTTGCTAAGTTGCTGGGATACACATAGTGACTGGGATTTGACATAAAGCCTATGTTCTAATCAGTCACTATAAATTATTTAAGAAGATACCCTTATCAGGATCTCTTCTGAACTCTCTTTATTATTTTGTTAACAGGCTTTATTTCCTCCAGAGGAAAAATCTTTAGGAAACTAAAGAGCAGGCAGAAGATAATTTCAAACGGTGACAAGAATTTTTTTCAATATCATCTGCACCTCAATTTTGAGACATTCCATAATATCTGGAAATTAATGGAAAGGTTACAAGATAAAAGTTAGAAACTGTCAACAAGTATTTATTTTAAAATATTCATTATCCATGAAGTTTAGTTAAAAGACTCCAATTGTTGCTAAAACATTCCCAGAAGCCAACTGCTTTTAAAAAGACCTCTTTCACAGCACAAGATGGTGCCATTAGCATATTATGGTCAACCCTTTGTGCCACTAGACCCCTCTTACCAACAACTGACAGCAGCCAATTCATTTACACATCAATACACAAGTGAAAAACTAAATCAACTCAATAACCAACCTGCAACCAAAGTGCAATCCTACAGCAATCACCTTACAGCAACTCCAGTAACCTCTAACAAAACTGCCCAGAGTTACTCACCATTGCCTTCTCCCAAGTCTCAGGACACAATTTCACAAAGATTCTGTAATAGGACCCAGAAATCACCATTATCCCACTCCAAAAATCAGGTTATGCCTTCACTAGACCTCCACTGGAGAAATTCATTGCTGCCCACTCGGAGAGCCCTTAGTTCACCTTTGTCTCACTCCAAACCCCCCAAAACATCTTCACCTGAGCTCAAGACATTCTCATCACTGAAGGCCAATCAAATAGCCTTGAGCTCACAATTACCCGTCCCTAATTCTCAGAGTACATCTTCAAGCCTAGACCTCTGGTGGACATCACCTTCATTGAAGTCTACTTCACCTTCATTGAAGTCTAATCAAAGAGCCTCAAGTTCATCATTAACCTCCCTCCAACATGAAGAAAAGCCTTCCATAAACGTTGTCTGGACAGCCTCTTCTTTGGGACTTAACCAGAGAGCTCTTAGTGCAACACCACTTCAATCCAAACCTCAGAAAACATCATCTTTGGACTGCCTTTGGACATCTGTATTGGAGCACAATCAAAGATCTTTGAGCTCACCATCACTTGGCACCAAACATCAAACAAATGACTTCCTTCAGACATCACCTTCACTGGAGACCAATCAAGTGTCTCTGATCTCACCATTACCTAACTCCATACCTCAGAAGACACCTATATTGAGCTCTAAACACAGTATTCTCAGTTTACCATTGTCTTACTCAAGAACAAGGAAGTCACCATTACCATATTCTGCCCACCAATCTCAGAGTTTACCCTTGTTTCAGCTCAAATCTCAGACAGTACTTAGACTTGACCAAAACTCTCGGATTCATAGCTCACCAGTCTGTCACTCCAAGTTTCAGAATGCCATTTCACCAAATGACAAACAAAAACCCAGAGATTTACCATCATCATTTCCCAAACCCAGTGTCTCTGGTCATACATTATCAACCTCCAAACACTGCATCAGAAACACAGCTGCTTCAACACTGAGGTCCAGATTCCAGAGTAAAAGCAGCTCAGGTTTTTGTGCAAAGGCAGAGTCAAATAAAGAAATTTCATGGATTTTAGGTTATAGGCAGCCATGCATTGTTAAAGGTGGAACTGTCCCTGACAATGTTGTAAATAAAATTGTGAAATCTATCTCCAAGACGAGAATCCAGAGGGATCTCTGTAGGCAGATTCTCTTTCGAAGGATGAGGGGAAGACCTAATCCTCGTCCTGGTCCACGCCTGTCTTCGAATTATATCGTTTGTTTAACTTGTGCTTCCTGCATAAAATCTCAGTGTAGACATCTTACAGGAAGGAAAGATCCTCGTTGTGCAACACTATTTGTCGTACCGACACCTGAGGCCAATTCTGAGGGGAAAATAGAGGTGAACTTAGATTTTATCCTTTCTCTACCAGAGACTTCTTTATCATCTTATTTTCCATTCCCTATGAAAGAAAATCAGACTGGTGAAGACCCTGAAGACAACCTTGAAGGAGTGGAGAAGATACCACAGCTTCTCTCCACATCTGAGTCTGATATCATCCAAGGGACTGATATGAAGAAAAAAAGCTTGACATTAGCCTCTGAAAACAAAGTTACAAGCCAAGAGCCCCAAGCTATTGACTGGCTGCTTTATGTTAAAAAAAGTAGTCATTTTCAGCCACAATCCTTGATCCCATCCTCTTCCTCCTCCTCCTCCTCTTCTTCTTCCTCTTCCTCTGCTGCCTCTGCCTCCTCTGTTTCTTCCTCTTCTTCCTCTTCTTCCTCTTCCACCTCACCCTCCTCCCCACCTCTTCCCAAAGATTCTACCATCCTTCTGGACTGTGAACTCACTAAGGTACTCAGTTCCCAGCGCTTGCCTCCAGGGGTCTCCTGGCTTGAGTTTATTTGTAGTAAAGATCACCAGCCAATTCCTGAAAAACCAAATCAAAGTCAAACACCACCTCCCCAAACAAAACCTGTGAGGAATAGCATCACAGAAAAACGGACAAAGGGACCAAACATACCATTCAAATTTTTCCAGACAAAGTCTCAAAGTGAAAAATCTTGATTAAATTAACTTATCTCTTTGAAAGCATTTACCTCTTAGTTCTTTGAGACCTATATTTGATTTTCTATCATGCTTATTAATATTCTTAGCAATAATTCAGTGTGACTCTATTTTAGCTGATGAAGCACCCACATAAATAGACTATTATCCTAGTCTATTTTCTAGTTAAACAACAGATTATGATTTTATAAAAGCCAAAAGTAAACCTCAGGTTTTTGGTCAAATACCTGACTTACAGTAGCCACTATGTAATTATTGTGAATGAATTTATCATACTAGGCTGTAGACCAGAAATACTTTATTTGTCTTGCCTTAAATACTATCAAGCTCATTGTTATTTTCTTTCCTCATAAGACATGATAATGATAGTATCTTTAAGTCAATCTATGTTGATTTGTTTCTCTTTCTCTAAATAAAAATAAGATCATGTTCAATAGGTAAGAAAATATATAGAGAGGAATCATTTCAGTTATGTCTTCCTGGGGAAAATTCTACTATGTCAATCCCACCATCTGAGAACTAATAATTTATTCAACCTTAGTTAACAAATCTGATAACAGAATAACTAGCTGGTACAAATAACCTTCATGCTGATTGTGCCTGTATTGTAATTGTGCATCTGAAGTCACTGATTTAGCATTTCTATCTATAGAAACATAATGGGTTAATAAAAATGTTTTAAAAGTATTTTCGTTCCACTGGGTCTACTAGTAATGGGAAGAGGAGAGAGTTGCCTCAACTACTCATTTGAAATGATGATCTCTATCCCCAATGTCTACAAGTAGTCTCTCTTACATACATTAATGACTCATGCTCCTGCTTCCCGACTATGTCCTTTCCGGTCAACAGACTGCATATAGAACTTTTCTAACTGGAACATGATGCCAACATTCCAAACACAACATATTCAAGCCAGAATTCATTATCTTTACACTTAAAATTTATATCTTTACATCTAGAATTCTTTGACTTCTGCATTGTATTTTTCAATAGAGGCACCAACATTCATCATGGTGTCACGGTTAACTACTTTTCTTATTGCTTGCATGTTTCCAAGTCCATGAATTTTAGGACCTTATTATTAATAAAGTCCAGCCTGCCCCCCCCATCCCCACTGCCACTACCCTAGTTGTTGTTACAGCCATTTGTCACCAAGCTTATTGTAATAACTTGTAAACATGTACTTTGAATTTAAATATATTTCAAGACATAAACTTGATAATGTCACTGCACTATTTATAACCCTTTAATTATTGTCATTGTTTTCTGGGAAAAATATAAATTTATTTCATAATTCAACTATAATAATCTCTCAAAATTGATTTCTTATTCTTCTCCAGTCTGCTACCAATGCCTCGGTCACACTGATTTCTTTACAATCCATAGAACATGCTGAGGTCGCTCTTATATTTTGCATTTTAAATAAAAAATTCTGCTGTCTAAAAAGATCTTTCCATCTATTCATTTTCATTCAGTAGAGCTCTGATTTGTCTTGACATCTGTTTGGAAGCCTTTTCCTGATCTACTTATAAAGGTGTTAGTTGCTTTTATTATCATAAAAGTCTGTGTTAACTCTGTACTCATCCTAACCACATTAGATTGCAACTATTTCTTATCTGTCTTCACTCAAAACGCGAAGAACACATTTTTTGTTAAACCTAATCTTTGGAATAGACTAAAGGCCCCCAAAAGGTGTATTGATCTTGAGTTAATGTTATTGAACTCTTCCTCTTTTTAAAGTAATGTTTCATTGGTCTGTATCTCCCCATAAAATTAATACTGAAATGTTCTTTGTACCTTTTTCTTGGTGAAAACTTACATAAAAATGTTCCTGATGACAGCAATCATCTTTGTTTTGTTTATTTTTTTATTTTATTTTTTTATCCACCTTATTGACAATATTAAGTTTTAATTTCTAATGAAACCAATATATAGATAGCTACATGGCTTTGTGGTCTCCTATATTCCTCTCTCCACCCTTTCTCCCCCCTCCCCTCCCCTCCCTTGCCCCTGTCCCCATATTCTTGTGCTATAATTGGGTTATAGCCTTCATATGAAAGCTATAAATTAGTTTTATAGTAGGGCTGAGTACATTGGATACTTTTTCTTCCATTCTTGGGATACTTTGCTAAGAAGATTATTTTCCAGCTCCATCCATGTAAACATGAAAGAGGTAAAGTCTCCATCTTTCTTTAAGGCTGCATAATATTCCATGGTATACATGTACCACAATTTATTAATCCATTCGTGGGTTGATGGATACTTGGGCTTTTTCCATGACTTTGCAATTATGAATTGGGCTGCAATAAACATTCTGGTACAGATATCTTTATTATGATGTGATTTTTGGTCTTCAGGATATATACCCAATAAAGGAATTATAGGATCGAATGGCAGATCTATTTTTAGATCTCTAAGTATTCTCC
>CAUYON010077684.1:0-20216 GCA_963573935.1 Arctocebus calabarensis | reverse complement strand
GTTTAGCTTGGTGGCCCAGTCTGGGGCCCCAGGCAACACTCAAAAAAACCCCACACTCCTGCCCAGGTTCTCCCAAGGCAGTTTAACCAAGTGCCAAGTCCAAAAGAAACCCAAATGGCTTACAGGCAAGGCCCTTCCAGCCTGCAGTCCCACTGCTACCCCACTCACAGCTGCCGACAGGATCAGACCGAATGAACAGACGCAACCACTTGCCCAATCTCCGCCGCTTTAGCCTTCCTCAGGGTGTCCAGAAGCCTCATGCTGTCTCCCTGTGTCCCCAGAAGGAAGTTTCTGGGCAGATCCTGCCTGGCAGAGATGCCTGAAGTCCTCTCTCCCCAGTCTCACTGTGCCCAGCTGCAAGGAAGCTGTTACTCGTCCGCCATCTTGCTCCACCCCTCGTCAGCTGATTTTTTCTTTGAAGATTCTGAAATAGTTCAGGAAATTATACCCCAAAATATGACCTCTTGGTACTAATATTATTTTGAATACAGGCCCTTAAAGATGGAAAAGCCCTTGGAGGGTCTTTCTCTTTATCTGTACAACCAAATGGGTCCATGAAAAGAACAATTGGCTTCCCTGCCCTGCCCTGTTATCTCCAAATATTGCAGGAAAGAAAATCAAGAATGTGACCAAACCTGGCCTGAATCATTTTAAACATAACCCCCTAATAACACTCATGTCAACCATTTACTGCCCTTAAACATAATCATCTACATGCCTCATTCCCTCCCTCCCTCTAAAAGGAGGATACAAAAATTTCTGGACCCCACTGGGATATTGGGTGATCACTCTGTGATTTTCCCAGTAGATAAACCTCTTTTTCTTTTTAATTTGCTTCAATTGTGATTTGATTGACATTTTCAGTGAATTTTTGGGGAAAGAGAAAGTTTCTTCCTTAGCCCCACAATTCCCATTGTCAATATTTTAGGCTTTGCAGATGATAAAGTTTCTGCTGTAACATCTTAATTCTGCCAATGTAGTGTGAAGACTTCCACGAACAACCCAGACAATCTGGACATAACTGTGTTCACAAAAACACAGTTTTTGCTGATTTTTGACTTAGACCAGTGCAATCTGTTAGACTTTCTGTGTTAATGGAAACATTCTATGTGTGTTGTACAACACAAGGGATGCTAACTTCATTTGACTGTTGAGCACTTGAATTGTGTCTAATACCACTGAGAAAGTAAATTTTTAAACTTCTTTCAATGAATCACTTTAAAAATATCTATAAATAACTATTCGTAGTTGGTATTACCCTCTAGAAAGCAAAGGTTTAAACTTTCATATTAAACATTAATAAATACTGCATTGTTTTCCTTCCACTAAAATGATTTATATTTTTATTTAAATAAAGTTTGCAATCTTTAATTGAATCTCTATTTTGCAAATGTGTTACAGTCAGTTTTGAACTTTAAACTTTGACTTTAATGAACAGTATTAAAAATACTGTTTATTAACTCTAAATCATTTCTTTTCTCTGAGAACAAGGGAATTTTTATGGTGTAGAAAATTGTCTTTGTAGGCAAATGATGATTATTTGATAAATTTCGTCAGGTTATATTTCACATATGCCTCACTCCAACAACAGAAAATCTCTATAAAATGATTTTATGCTACAACAAAATATGAGAATCCATAAAATTTTATTTTGACAAATGTGGGGCTTTACATTATTTTCAGAGTTTCATTTGGTGTTTTTTCACGTTGTCTTTTTTGCAGTAATTTTTTTAGGTAGTTCTTCTGATGGTTGTAAGAGAACTATAGTAATTCCATGCATCATTTACAATCCTAAAAATATCTATTCCCAAGGGGTTTATATCCCGCAGAAATAAGGGAAATCAATCCCAAGAATTTTCTCAATGCACTTGCTTTTTTTCTGTAAATATGCAAATACTTCTTTTGCAAAATTTTAGCCACTATCAAGGAGAACTGAACTAGAATAATTATAATTCCAAACTTCAATCGAGGCTTGGCGTCTTTGATTCAACGGGCTAAAGTGCCAGCCACATTCACCTCAGCTGACGGGTTCAAATCCAGCCTGAGCCCGCCAATCAACAATGACGGCTGCAACCAAAAAATGGCCTGGCGTTGTGGCCGTCGCCTGTGGTCCCAGCTGCTTGGGAGGCAGAGTCAGGAGACTTGCTTGAGCCCGGGAATTGGAGGTTGCTGTGAGCTGTGATGCCACAGCACTCTATCCAGGGAAACAGCTTGAGGCTCTGTCTCAAAAAAATGTTTTCATATAGTAAACAAGAAAATATCATGAATGGTATGTCAATCAGGTTGATAAAATATCTCAGATTGCATGTGAAGCCCCCACACTGTACCCCATGGTTGAACTAATGTACACAGCTATGATTAAATTAAAAAAAAATGTTAGGGAGGGGAGGGAAGGGAGGAGGATGGGTGGAGGGAGGGAATTGGTGGGATCACACCTATGGTGCATCTTAGCAGGGTACTGGTGAAACTTATTAAATGTAGAATATCAATGTTTTCATATAGTGATTAAGAAAATGCCATGAAGGCTATCTCTAACAGTATGATCAAAATATTTCTGATTGTATATGAAGTAAGCGCGTTGTGCCCCATGATTGCACCAATGTACACAATTATGATTTAATAAAATTATTAAAAAAAACAAAAAAAACAAAAACAAACAAACAACCAAACAAAAAAAAACTTCAATTGGACTAGGATTTTACATCACCTGAAGCCAATGGTGGCTAGGTTCCTGAACAAAATTTGAATCTTGCTGAGAAATAATAAGTGGCAAACATTTGTTAATAAGTATCTAAAATTATTTTCTACAACTAGCTATTTAGAAAGCTGAATGGCTTGGAAAGAGAAAAGAAAGACATACTGTGCTAGGTAATAAAATTTGATGTAGAGAAAGGAATGAGAAATAAGTTATTCCAAGAAAAAGTAGATTTCTTACCTTGTTATAATTAGTGGCTAGCATTAATTCATTTGATCTGATATAAACTGGCTTTAATGAATCACTCGACGTCATGTCTCACAAATTGTACTAAGCCACTAATTGAAGTTGGCTCGGATAGGAGCACTGTCACACGGAGAGAAATTGACTAACAGACCATAAACACAACCTAATGATAAATGGCAATGCATTGAAGAAAGGCATGTAGTATTTTCATTTCTGAAAAATTAACAACTTAATGAATACCAAAAATATAATTATTTTTTAATAAATGTGAATTACAATTGCTTTTTTTGAAAGAATGTGTAAGTACAAGTACATTATTTCTTTGCCTGTTTGCACTGATTACTTATTTAGATGTTTAAACTCGTGATAGTAAAGAAGCTACAAAAGATTGCACACAAAAATTTCCTTTCTTCTTTCTCTTCTTGTTTTCAGCAAATCTCTACAGCTGTGGGATCCCCTCAAACACTTAAGTTTATGGTCTTTACAGTAAAAGATATTTTCATTAAACAACTTTTCTGGTGTGAGTCAGTGTCAGTATGTTCCTTTGAAGTAAAAGGTTATTTAAACCTGTTGGTTTTCTTCTTTTGAAGTTGTTTTCTTATACATACCTTTCCATTTTGGATTGCAATTATATTGTCCAATATTATGTATATACAGAATATATGTCCATTGGACCGTTATTATTAATTTAATTAGTCATCCACAAATCACTAGGAAAACATAAGTGAAAAATAGTCTTTGCATTCATGTTGATTACAGGCAACCAGAGAAATAGTTTCTTGGATAAATTTCTACCTTAATTTTTTTTAATGTAACATCTCTCACAGTGCTTGGTATATCCCTAGCACAGTGATAAGGGCTCTACAATATTTCATATGGATAATATTAGCAATTATATTGATTTTTATTATAAATAGCATTTTATCATTTAAAACAATTTAAGCCCTTTAGTTTTTCTTCATTATCTTCCAATATCTACTGACTTCACTAGTAAGTCACAAAACTATAGAATAAATTATTGAAGACTGAGTGAAGAAAGATACCCCACAACTCTCAATTCCAGTCCTACAACTTTGAAAGTTTACTTACATTAGAAAGAAAAACTTCTGTTTTCTTCAAACTACTTTTATATTGGGATTTCAGTTACATGTAATAAAAGTGATATAAATCATACATGTATTTAGGAAGAAGTGTCTGTTTCAAGCACATCTAGATACACATCATGTATACACACACAGAATCTAGTGAATTTCAAACCAAAATATTAGAAACTAAATCAAAACATGAATAAATAACTTTCTTCCACAAGATCATATAATTTACTAAACATGGTGGGTACTTAGCTGTCATATTTGATTTACATTCTTGAATAAGAATGTAAGAGAGAAGGATAAAGGGCTCTTATTCAGACCGATTAACTTCCCCTTAATTAGTCTTTCTAATGTCTTTATTTGCAATTAGCAAAGCATAACTTTGTCTTACAGTATAGTCATGTGGACTTTGAAAACACAGTTGTTAACTCTGGGAGACATTTTTCTAACAGCAAACCAGAGTGCTCTCTCTCACTCAGAGATGATAGATGTTTTACTTGGCCACAATGGTCTCTGAAACCATAGATGACATTGACTGCAAAACTAGGTGTCACAAACTAAAATTCATGTTGAAGAATGTATCCTTCTAAAATACAGATGTGATAATGTAAAAATTAGACAATCACAATTCACTTTTTAAAATTTTTGCTTATGCCTAAAGTGTCAGATTCTAAACCAATATTAGGAAATTTTTGTATGATTAATTATATTACAGAGTGGAAGCACACTTAATCTCAATACAATATATCTGTGGATGTTTAGAAATCCTCTTTTAATATTAACCTCATGAAAGGCTACGTACTGAATCACACAAATGCCACATTCACAGGACAAAGATCAGCACTTTTTTATGTCCTCCAGTCACTCTATGTATGTCTTTTTTGTGGCCTATTTGATGTAATTGCACATTGTATAACTTCCAACATTCCTCCTCCTCTGGTTATGCCTTGGATTTCAGTCATATAAATGATGAATGAGGAAGCAGATACTAATATAAGAGATCTAATTGACACGTGAGTTTTTTTTTTTATTGTTGTTGTTTGTTTTTATTTTTTTGAGACAGAATTTCACTTTGTTATCCTTGGCAACCTGCCCTGGCATCATAGCTCATAGCAACCTCCAACTCTTGGGCTCAAGCAATTCTCTTGCCTCAGTCTCCCAAGTAGCTGGGACTACAGGTGCTTGCTAAAATGCCTGGCTATTTTTAGAGATGGGGTCTTGCTCTTGCTCAGGCTGGTCTCAAACCTGTGACCTCAAGGCAATCCACAGGCCTCCACCTCCCAGAGTGCTAGGATTACAGGCATGAGCAACCACACGTGGCCAACATGTGAATTTTTTTAAAGTCGTAAAAATCAGTCATCAAATATAAACTCAACTCCTCTTACTTATATATTATGGCATGATATTATGGCAAATTTTGCATGTCTGGAACTGTTGATACTCAAAGGCAACTTTCTTTAATTCTGGAGTTTATCTTTTTCACACATACACACAGAAATACAGAGTTTAATCAAACACAAATAATATATTTTAAACACAATTTTATTTGTATTTTCTTATTATCTTGATTAAAGATGATATATTGAAAACCTGCTACATGCATATCCATGTGATAAGTGCTGAGTAATAATTTTTAAAATCAAAGTTAAAAAATGTTATGTTTTACTTCTTTCTGTTTTTATTTTTGTGTATATTTTCACTGTTTTTTTTTTTCTGTATTATAAAATGACTTCCTTTTTATCTGTGGCATGAACATAGACACAAAACACTTTATGAACAAAACTAATGCACCTTACACTCAAAATTAATATTGTGGAGTTCAATTAACAATTGTCATGAAAACACAGTGCAAATACATAAAAATTAAAGAGACATTGACTAGAATTTATAAAAATAAATTCATGAGGTAATTGAAATTAATTAATAGCTTATTGATTTTTTTATACCTGTGAATTGCACTCATTTGGACCTTAAAAAATAACTTGTATTAAATAAAGGGAAAAGAATAGGAGAATACTTTCAGTGATAAGTAAATGAACACATATTAAAAAATAGAAATAAACATATGCAATTGAAAATGACCTGAATCCAACTTGTAGTGGAGCAACAGCTAGGTAGCTCTGGACTATAAGGAAGTGAAGAAGCATTAGAAGTGCCACAATCTAGGGATGATCAAAGAGAATTTTACCTGCTAATAGAAAGAAATCTTACAATGAATGGTAAAGAAATAACTGTTATCATTTTTCTAGATGTAAATTGTAAATATATAATATTTCATACACACACACACTTCACCCAACAGACTTCTTAGGCACAGATTACTGTTATTCTAAAGTAAACACTTATGCTGTTAATTGAAAATTAGGCTTTACTGTGGGTATAGCTAGTACATCATAGTGAAGAGAGCTAATAGATTGATACTTATAACTGGAGAACCAACACTCTTACCCACACATTAAATTCTGAAGTGTGTCCAGAAAAGAGAATTTCTTATTATTTTACTCATAATGGGTTTCATTTCATTATTTTAAGCATAATGGGTTAAAAGAGGGTGAAGATGACTGTAGAACGTGGTATTTTACAATGAAATCTGCAGAATATCTCATCAGTCTTAAAGGGTGCAGCTTCCACCAACTTTAGCTGGTGGCAAGTGATTCCAAAGAACTCACCTTGTGCGCATGTATCTTCCTGAAACAGTTTTTAAAGAAGATTAGATGGCTCTTATCCTTACCCTCTAAATTTATTGTCATTGGTAGAATAAAAACAAATACTCTATAAAACAGGTGATTCTGAAAAATGCCTTTTGTTTCTTACATCTGCAGTGCTAAGGAGAGTGTAGAAGTTGGTGACATATAAGAAACTAATAAATCCTTTCCAAAGTTCACTGCTTTTTTCATCTTCATCGTTCTGAGTTCCAGTTGCTTCACATCTTTACTGTCACATGGTATCATTTTAATTTTGGCTATTCAGGATGGTAGTAGTAATTTAAATTAATCATCTTTATAATTAACAATGCTGAGCACTTTCTAATGTGAAAGGCTTTGTAAACTATATTTCAATCTCTCTTTTACTTTTGACAGTACATTTTTGCTTTGCTGGGTGAGATACAAAAGTTCCTTGTTGAATGAACAAGATTCTGCTGTGTACTATTGGTCAAAGCATTTACCAGAGTCCATGCATAGTGAAAGAAAGGAGAGGGAGAATACAAAATTAATAAGAGTGATGTCAAAGAGTTTATCTACCATTTGTCAGCATAATCTCCACAATTATTCTGCATGAATCTGATTTTATGTGAAGGAGGAATGATATTTTATATTTTAAGCAGCTATAGGTATGTAGCATGTTTTATCATAATGAGTATTTTATTATACAGGATCTCTTTGAAGTATTACTTTCAAGTTCTATACCCTAACTAAATATCAAATTCAGACTGAGAATATTTTAATTGAATATTATATATTTACATTTTTCTCCCTAATTCACACCACTTTGCTCATCTATTTTGTCCAATATTTTTCCTCAGAAGCATAAAAGCACTGATATTTTTCTTCTATATTTAACAAGTTCTGACAGTTGCGTTTGTGAACTTGCCACTATGTGCTTATATGGGAAGCAGTGTACAACTTAGTAAGGTTTCACAACTTCGGAGTAGCGCCGTCTCACAGCAGCGCCCGTGTTGTTGTGAGGTGGTGGTGGTGTTTTGCTGAGAAGTGGGCATTATTGTTGTTGCCTGTTTCTTTGCACTGTCTAGAGAGTGGTGGAGCTTGAATTAGAGCAACGAATGAACATTAAATTTCTTATTAAATTTGGCAAGTATGGAAGTGAAATCATGGTAATCCAAGTTTACGAAGAAAATGACAGTATACAAATAGATTAAACGTTTTCCTAAAGGGAGAGAAAGCATCACTGGTGAAGAAAGGTAATGAACAAAGCTAATAAAAATTCACTGAATTGTGCATCACAATCATGAGGTGACTGTGAAAAGCACAGCAGGCCAAGTAAATATTGGGAGAGAAACAGGACAATCTTAAATGAAAATCTTGGTCTGAGAAAGGTGTGTGCAAAAATGGTCCTGAAGGAGCCCACTGAGGAACAAATGCAAAGAGCTCTCATGGCATGGTCTAGGAGGGACTTTCAGCCAGTAACAAATATCTGAATTGGAACACCCTCACTACTCACCTGAACTAATGATGTTTTTCTTTACCAAAAGGAAATATTGAAAGGAAGGCATTGATGACATTCAGGACATCAAGGGTAACAGAATGACAGCTTTCATGGCCATTGCAGAAAAAGAGTTTCAAAGTTTCTTTGAAGGGTGGACTGAGAGCTGGCCTCTGTGCATAGCTTCCCACAGGACGTACTTCAATGCCTGGAGTGATGGCAATGAGGTAGTTAGCACTTTTCCTAGGATGAGTTTGCAAACTTCATTGTCAGACCTCATATGTGCAACATCTCAAAGGTTGGAGCATTTGCTATGTTTATATACAACAGGAATAGTTGATTTTATTGCCTATTTCCTATAATAATAATGATTAAAAGCTCACTCTTTGTAATGTTCACAATTTTATTAATGACATGTTGGAATCAATACTAAATGCTTTAGCTGATAAACAGTGTATTTGACAATCCCTAAAATATTTTATCATATTTATCACATTGATTTTTAAACACATTTCTCCCGAAGTGTGAGGAATTAGCATTTTCTTTTCTTTTCTGCTGAGATTATTGCCTCACATTTCTTTTTGAAGCTCTACTGAATGAGTGCAAAACTGCATATAGGGAGACTGTTCAGACTTGCGGGAGTATCATTAATATGGTAGAAAGCAAATGTTTTATATTGATAGAAAAGCTCGAGTTAGAAAAGAGGAAGGTTTACAGACTTCTTCAGTTCCATTTTGCTTGCAAGGATGAAGAATTGAAGCAGTGTGGTTATATGAAAAAAGTTTATTTGATGTCATTTGTAGAAAAAGTAATAACACATACAAGAATAAACTATAGTTCAAGAGAATGATACAAAAAAGAAAGAGGTTATAGGCTTTTTGCTGCACTTGAGAGTAGTAATCATTTCTTTTGATTGCTTGACATTCCTGAAGAGAATATTGTGAATAAAATTTTATGCCAGTATCGGAGCATCTATTTTTATAATAAAGACATTTCTCAAGAAATCAAAATCAGAACTTGGATATTTAAAAAGAAACAAAACTAGTGTATTTTAATAAAAGGCATTTTTCCAGTATGAATGGGAAGCTTAACCAATCTTTTATAACCTTGCTTTAAAGCTAGTACCAGAAATGTAGGTCCACTTTTGAAGACCAGCTAAATTGTGAGAAATTAATATTGATGTGGCAGTAAAAACTTTCTTTAACTCTTAAATGACATTTGTATCTCCAGAATACTCTTGTAAGGAAAAAAATGTACATTTATGAAAACAGAGGAACAGAATAGTAAAGGTCTACGACCATTGCGTATTTAAAAGTGAAAAAAATGCTTGGAGTTGTGGCGGGCGCCTGTAGTCCCAGCTAGTTGTGAGGCTGAGGCAGGAGAATCACCTAAACCCAAGAGCTGGAGGTTCCTGTGAGCTCTGATGCCACGGCACCCTACCAAGGGTGATAAAGTGAGGCTCCTTCTCTAAAAAACAAAAAACTAAAATCCAAAGGCTGTGTGCATATAAACCAGTCTAACAAAGTGAGATGGAGAGTATGCTGTTAAAGTTAGTGACTTAAGACTCAATCACTTGTAAAAGTGATTCCGAAAGTGTAAAAAATAAAGTATACCTTTTTTTTATGATTTAGTAAAGTTAAGATCAGAGTTATTTATTGCACTTTGTTTTCACTGTATTGTTTTTTCTTTATTGGTCATAATAATTGCTTATATATATGAGATAGAAACAGATGTCATTGATATTTAAAACAGCAACATATTGTGAATTATAGAAAATTTTATATAATTAAGCTTCATATAGTGAAAATCAAAATTTTAACATTCTTTAATGTTCTAAAATTTAATTAAAAAACATTTTGTCATCAGCACCTTCAAACTTAAAAGTAGAGACCATGAAAAAAATGAACCATCAGAAATATATCACCTAAATGTAATAATTGTTCATGTATTTGAATATTTACTTTCTTTCATATGGAATTTTTTAAAGCAAATCTAAGACTTCTCAACTTATCGTCTTAAAATATTTTAATATTTATATTTGAAAACTGAGGACATTTTCTTATATAACTGAAATATCATTATGATGTTGAAATGAATTTGCAACAATTCTTCTTTGTCACCAAATTGGTACCTGTATTGAAATTTTGGGAATTTCCTTCCACATACCATTTTAAAATTTCTTTGTAAAGTGAGCTAAACAACATTTATATGTTATAATTAGTTTTCTCTATCTCAAATACTTTATCTTCAATTTATTATTAAAATTGCCATTTTCTCTAGTGTTAGTTTATCTACATGATTCTTACATTCCTTTTAACTTCATGTACTCATTTTTAAATGTGATTCTGTACTGACATTGTAAATATGCCCCCTCTAAAGTGTACAATTCAGTGCTTTTGTGGTGTATTTACAAAGATGTACAGCCATCTTCACCTTCTAGAATATTTTCATCGTATTCCCCAATATAACCCATACCTACAACCAGTCTCTCCCCATTTCCTCTCTCCAACATCTAAATAACCACTAATGTACTTTCTGTCTCTATGTGTTTGCTTATTCTGGAAATTTCACATGCATGGAATTATTCAATACGAGGCCTTTGGTACTGGGTGTCTCATGCAGAATAACATTTATCTGAATCATATATGTCATAGAATGTACCAGTACTTCACATTTTTATGGCTAAATAATATCCCTTTATATGGATACATCACATTTTCTTTTATCCATTCATCCATTAATGGATGTTGAGTTGTTCAACTTTTGTCCATTGTGAATAATGCTGCTAAGATATTGGTCCATCTATATGCAGAATAGGTTTTCAGTTCCTTTGGGACTTTATCTAAAAAGTGCTGGGTCATGTGGTACTTTATGTTTAATATTTTGTGAAACTAAATGAGTGTTTCCAAATTCTCACCATCATTTTACATTCCCAATTTCAAAGATTTATGGTTCCAAATTTTCTCCATCCTTGCCAGCAAGATTTTATCCTTCCTCACTTTTCATAACTATCTTACAGGGCCTGAAGTAGTATGTCATGGTAGCTTCGATTTGTATTAACCTAATGGCTCACATTGTTCTACATTTTTACATATACTATTTCCTATAACCTCTCAGAGAAATGCATATTTCCATGCATTTTAAATTAGATTACTTGCCGTTTTAATGTTGGGTTGTAAGATTCTGTTTCCTATAATGTATATGTTTTGTAGATTTTTTTCATTTTGTTACTTGTCATTTTTGATGGAGTTCACTAAAATACAAATATTCTAATAATGTGGAAGACAGATTCATTTTATGTCTTTTTTGTGTGGGTACTTTTGCTGTGACCTAATACAAGATTATAAAGATTTATACCTACTCTTCCAACAATTTTATAGCTTTAATTTTTTCATTTAGGTCTTTTATTTACTTGCAGTTATTTTACATATAGTGTGAAGTAAGGATTCAATCTCATTCTTTGGCTTATGGATAAAATGTTGTCTGACTACAATTTGTGGATAAACTATTCCTTCATTAATTGAAATTCCTTGGAGCCTTTGCCAAAGGTCACTTTATATAAATGTTAAGTATTTATTAGATAATAAATTTTATTTATTGTATAATAAATTTTCATTGTTCTGTATGTCTATCCTTATATCAATGTCACACTTTCTTAATTACTATAGTCCCCATAGTAAGTTTTGAATTTGAGAATTGTGAGTCCTACAGCTTGTTCTTATTTTTTTAAATTGGGTAGCTACTCAGCTTAAGTATTGACTTAGGTGAATTACTTAAGTTTTGATATATTGTTTATCAGTTTTATTCATCAAAAAATTATGTTTTATTGATTTTTGTATTTCTTAATTGAATCCCCGAAAATTTAGAATTTTGGTTAATTTTCACATAATTGTCTTTTTTTCTATTTTTCTATTATTGTCATTACAAAAGTAATGTTCTAAACCTCATTAAAAAAAAAGAAAATAGGGTGGCGCCTGTGGCTTTAAGGAGTAGGGCACGGGCCCCATATGCCAGAGGTGGCGGGATCAATCCCAGACCCAGACAAAAACTGCAAAAAAATAAATAAATAAAATAATTATTTGAAAGTAATTGATACCAGACTTCTCATCAGTACTGGATCACTTTGAGGTATTACGTTTCAGAAAATACATCTTTTTTTTTTTTTTTAATTAAATCATAGCTGTGTACATTAAGGCAATCAGGGGGTACAATGTGCTGGTCATATATAATCTGAAATATTTTCATCAAACTGGTTAACATAGCCTTCATGGCATTTTCTTAGTTATTGTGTTCAGCCCTACTATGAAACTAATTTATAGCTTTCATATGAAGGCTATAACCCAATTATGGCACAAGAATATAGGGAAAGGGGCAAGGGAGGGGAGTGGAGGGGGGAGGATGGGTGGAGGAAGGGTAATTGGTGGGACCACACATATGATGCATCTTAGAAAATACATCTTGAAGTTTCTACCACCCCTATCAACCTAGGTGAAAGCTCTGCTGTCTCTGTTACTATGCGTACATGGGCAGGTATTTGGATGAAGCATAGATGGGATAAATTTCTTTATAAAAGTACTCATGTGTGGTGATGGTGTGTGAGTTTCCCACATTTCAGTTCTGACCTTCATAACAGATTACAATAGCCACACATAAAAACGATGTACCTAGATGATAAAGGATCAAGGATTGTGTGAGAGATAAGCAAAAAGAGATAATGTTTCTGGACCTTAGTGGAGAATGAAGTATCAAAAGTTGTTTGTTTTGTTTCTGTGTTTCTTTATGAGGTAATTAAATTTATAAGGTTATTGAATATGTTATAGGTCCTTGGAGACTGTTCAGTGAAGATGGAACAATTAAATACTGAGGAAAGATAATGACAAATAAAGGAACAGAGATAGAGAGGAATTAAGAGTGGCATGAATGGATCACTCTTGAGCAGTAGAAGGAAAAACACATCTTCAGTGAGAATATTTTGATGGTGTAGAAAAAATATATGTCTATGTTTGGGTGTGCATATGCTTACATGTATATGTATATGTACTTCTTAATGTCTATTAGATCATGCATTATATGTGAAATATTATCCTTGAATACATTAGTCTAATAATGATGTTGTGGAAGGAATATAGTTTAGTTTCTTCAAAGCATTACCTTTAATACTCTTAGAGAAAAATTCAGATTGCATAAAAAGCTAATATCTAAGTAAGTGAAATGTTCATTCATGTGAAAGGAATCAATTGCTTTGGAATATCTGTAGTTTATTTGCATGTGTTGTCATTAATAAAATGCTCCTTTTATTAAGAAATAATTTATTCAACCTACAGGAATAAACATTTTATTCAATAGTTATTTAATGTTTCATAACATATATTTTAAAGATATAACCTAAGACTTTAAAGATTCTAATATAGAAAGATAAAAATACAATTTAATTCTTTATTTTTATTTAAATATGTGAAATATATACATTTTTCATATTTATCTTTTTTTGATAAAATAAAACCTGCATTTTAATGTAATCATCATTTTCTATGCAATTTATATGTAAAATAACTTATTAGAATAGTTTCCACAAATAACTAAGAAGCACATTGTACTACATACATTACAAAATTTTCTTGTAAGCTAAATACTATTTTTTATATTTTTTCAAAATGTACTTCACATAATGATTTACACAAAATAAAAAAAATCTGTCTGAATTATGCTATTGTTTATTCATCTTCATTATTATCTATCACCTTAAATGTATCTCTAAATAGTTATAGTGAGATGATGGACTGATAAGTAATTTTCTACGATAATTAACTGGGAAGCTTTTTTCAAATTTAGTGTCTCAAAGATAGTATACGTAAGGCAATGAATATCTGGATCAGGATTTTTGCAATATTTTCACTGGCAATTTCTTTTCTATCGTTGTGATGAGAACATCAAATACAAATAGGGGGAAGATATTTTTATAATCTTTGTATCATCAAGGCTGTACTATATTATGTCTTCCTATTTCCCTCTCATATTACTACTTTTGGGCTGCTCTTACAAAAATACTACAAACTGAGTGACTCATAAACAACAGAAATTCATTCCCGTGGTGTTTGAGGCTGGGAAATCTAACCTGAAGTCACTGGCAGATTTGATCCCTGAGGGGCACTCTCTTCTTGGTTCATAGATAGCCTCTTTTCCTTGTGTCTCCACAATGTGGAAGGGGTAAGGCTGCTCTCTGAGTTTCCTTTTATAACACTAGTCTTATTCATAAAGGTCAGCCCTCATGATTCATTCACCTTCCAAAAGCCCTTTCTCTTATCATCACCGTGTTGATAACTAAATGTGAAAATATGAATTTGAGAGGAACAAAACATTCTGAACACAGCACCTGACAATTTTCTATCATCCATCAACATAAAAATACATAATTTTATCACACAGAAACAAAATTATTAGGAAAAAACAAATAAAACAAGAAAACTGTGGGGATGCTCCCTGTCCTTGTACAGTAACCATTTAAAAACAGCATGTGTTTTACCCAGAAGTTCATAGCATCTTATCATTTATTACTACTTCTTCTCATAAAAACCTAAGTGGGTGCCATATGATATATTAAAAGGTAAGACTTCTTGCTGAACAAATTGAGCAACTGATTATAGATGTCAAATGTTCAACTCATATACACAAGTATATTATGAAAGAGGAAATGTGATTCTTCCCATTTATATCAACAAAAATTATAGATTATGAAAGAGGAAATGTGATTCTTCCCATATATATCAACAAAAATTATAGATTATGAATAGAGTAAAAAATGTTAATGCTCTAAAAACTCTCATTCAAAGAGCACATTTATAAGAATGGAAAGATCAAGCCTTGGTTCTCAGGCATCATGCAGATCCCTGATAATAGTAAAAATGAACAGGAGCCATGTCAAAAGATCCTGTATTTCATCACTTGCTATGCATCCTGCATCTAAATGTTTGGTTAACAATGGACTCTCTACTTTCAGGAGACAGATAAGTGAAAAATTTATCCAGTGTAAAATTTTATTTCACCTTTTAATTGAGTTGAAATTTATATACATAAAATAAAACATTTTAAAATGAAGATTTACTCCTATTTAAACATTCATGATGTGTAACTGTCACGTCATTGAGTTTTTTTCTGAATGTACTCTATCTCTAGATGACTTTGTAAATAATATTGCCATCTTAACAATGAGTCATTTAATCCATGAACATGAGATTTTAGGTTTCTTTGACTTATTTCAACAATATTTTATATTTTTGAATGTGTAAGCCCTTCCCTTGCTTTGTTAAATTTAAATCTAGTTTTTTAGTTGCTATCATAAACTTTCATAGTTTCTTCTTCAGACTTTTTATTGCTAGTGCTTAAAAGTATAGGTGATTTTGGATTTTGAAATACAGGGTAACAATATTAAATTCATTTATTAGCACTTGCAATTTTTTTGTGTGAAAACTTTGACATTTTCTATGGAGACGATTATGGCTAATTACTCTAGGAAAGACTTCTAGTACATTGTTGAATAGCTTTGTTGAAAGTCAGAGTGCTTTTCTTATTCCCACTCCTAAGGGGAAGTTTATAGTCTTTCACACATGATCATGATGCTCACTATGAGTCATTATCCTCTTTTGCTATATTCTAAATTATTTCTTAAATCATGAAAAGCATGTTAGATTTTGTCACATGCTTTTTCTGTATTAATTTGGTATGTGTTTCATTCTTCATGATGTTAGGTCTGTGTGTTTCAGTCTGTCTGTTAATTTCAACATATAGAAGGAACTTGTTAAGCTGACCACTCAAGGAACTGTACCAAACTGACCAAATATAGTGTAGGAAGTCAGAGTAAGGAACTAGGCCTGCTGTACTGACAGCCTAGGCCTGCTGTACATGGCTTGTCCACGAATATTAACAGTAGGAGGTGGTCAATGTAGGGAGGTGGTCAAGTACGAGGTTCATGCTGTATTATAAAATTTCCAATTATTTTTTACTGAGTTTTAACTTTATTCTATTGTTGAAGAAGATATTTTGGATGATATCAATCTTTTAAAATCTACTGAGACTTGTTTTGTTTAACACATTTTTCTTGTAGAATTTTTCTTGAGGACCTGAGGAGAATTCATATTCTCTTGTTATTTCACAAAGTATAATAAATATATATTAGATCTAGTTGAATCGCCCTTGTATTGGTTTTCTCAAGATGCCATAATCACCTACAAACTGGTGATTGAAAGGTAGAAATTTATTTTCTCATAGTAATGGAGGTTAGATTTCCAAGATCAAGGTATTGGCAGGAGTGATTTTATCTGAAAGTTGGGAGAAAAAATTAGTTCAATGCCTATGAGCTACATTCTGTTGGTTTCTTAGGAATCTTCACTGTTCTTGTTTGGTAGAAACATCATCCTAACCCCTTTTTTCATCTTCTCATGGTACTGTTTGTGTGAGTATGTTTGTGTCTAAACTGCTTTTTTTGAGACAGTCTCACTTTGTTGCCTTCCATAGAGTGTCATGGCATCACAGCACACAGCAAGCTCAAACTCTTGGCTCAAACAATTATCTTGCCTCTTGCCTCAGCCTCCCAAGTAGCTGGGACTATAGGCACCATCCGTAACATCCAGCTGTTTTTAGAGACTGGGTCTTACTCTTGATCAGTATGGTTTTGAACCTATGAGCTCAGGCAATCCACCCGCCTTGGCCTCTCAAAGTGTTAGGATTACAGGCTGAGCCACTGTACCTGGCGTAAATTGCTTTTTTAAGGATGCTAGTCACATCAAATTAAAGGTCTATTTACATTTCATGATGTCATCTTTACTAATTTTCCCTGCTATGATTTTACTTTCTAATAAGATTGCATTCTGACTTGAACTTACAAATTGTGGACAGACATAATTCAACCCATAGCAATAGAATTGTTCAGAATTGTTCAAGCCCCAAATTTCCTTTTTGAACTTCCACATTGATGTCCTACCCAATATGGAAATCATGGTAACAAAGACTCCAACTATACTGTTAAAATATCTCTTTTACTTTTAATTCTATTGATTATGGATCAGATAGTTTGAAACCCTCTGGTCTGATGTGTATATGCATATAATTGTTATATCATCTTTACAATTTGGCCATTTGGTCAATAAAGAATGACCTTCATTGTGGCTTGTAAACATTTTTGACATAACATCTATTTTATTTCATGCTATAGCCTACCAACCACACTTCTGTTGCCCTGTTCTTAAAATACCTTTTCTCTGCTTTCACTCTCAACACATTTATGTTTTGGACTTAAATGAGTCTCCTGTAGAGAACATACAGTTGCACCATCTTTTAAAAATCTATTCTTTTAGTCTCTGTCTTTTAATTGATGACTTTAATTCATTTATATTTAAAGGGATTATTGACAAGAAAATACTTTTACTATTTAGTTTTATTTTTTATGGTTTTTGTTTCTTTTATTTCTTAATTCCTCAAATACTCTGTCTTTATGGATGAGGTCTTTCAGTGTACATTTTTAAAAATTTTATTAATGTTGTTTATCTCTCATAAGTTGTAATTAAAATTAACTTTCTAAATTTATAATGAACACGTCAAAATTGATATCATCTTATCTTCAGTATCATTTAAAATCTCCTTTTATATAAAGTGTCATCATTCTTCAATATACTTTTTATTGTAATAAATTGTATTTTTATACATTGGGTGTCAATTAAAATGAATTTTATAATTATGTTTTAGTTCATCTGTCCTAAAACATATAGAAACCAAAAAGTAGCAAATCTCATATATAATAAAGTTTTTTATATTTAATCAAGCTGTTACTTTTACTATTAACCTGGTTTCAGGTACTTTCATTAAAAATTTGCTTTAGTATTTTATTTATTGCAGGTCTACTGGTAATGTAACTTTCCAGTTTTTCTTTGTCCGGAAATGGTTTAATTATTCATTCAGTTTCGAATGAGAAAGGTGTTCTCTTTGTGAAGTTGTTCCAGGTATAGTTTTGGTTTATGGTATAATTTTTTTTTTTAATTTTTCCTTCAGCACTTTAAAAATGCAACTCTTCTTGTATTTTAACTTCCTAATTTAAATTACCACCTAATTTAGGTGGTACCAGGTTTTTTGTTATATGGATGAATTTTATAGGGTGAAGTCGGGGAATTAGTGGGCTTATCACTCAAATAACATAAATTATACCTACTAGGTAATTTTGCCATTGTTTCTAATGAGAAAGTAGCTGTTAATCTTCTAGAAGATTTTTTTTGTATACAACAGTTCACTTCTTCCTTGTTCTTTAAGATTTTCTTTATGTCTTTGGATTTTAATATTTGATTATAATGTCTCCACATAACTCTTCTTTTAGTTCATAATTCTAAGAGCTTATTAAACTTTTTAGATATTTAAAATATTACATTTAATCAAATTTGGGAAACCTTTATTCTATATTTCCTTAAGTCATCTTTCTGCCCCTTCCTCCCTATCTTGTCTTTCAGAAACACATCTCTTGCTTATGCTGTTGTATTTGATAATGCCTGCAGATTTTGCAGGCTCTGTTTATTTCTCTTCATACAGACAAAAGTGAAGAAGCTAGGTATCAATTACTGAATGTTTAATATGAACATTAGAGTAAGAGAAAAAATAATTTTATGCTAAAAAATAACAGCAATAAAAATGTGACAGCATTCAACATTTAATATTCTGAAACTAACCTGCTAATAATGTTCAAAACATACTATAACTAAACACAAATAAGAAAAATAGACACATGAAATGATGAATATAACTGTACCATTACAATAATTCCTTTTATTTTTAGAAAAAAATTACTAATAGAATAGTAGGGGAAATTGTAAAGTACTGTGTACTTAGCAAAGAAAATTAAGTTGAGGGCAGTGCCTGTGGCTCCGTGAGTAGGATGCTGGCTCCATATACTGAGGGTGGCAGGTTCAAACCCAGCCCTGGGAAAATTGCAACAAAATATAGCCAGGCATTGTGGTGGGTGTCTGTAGTCCCAGCTACTCAGGGGGCTGTGGCAAGAGAATTGCCTAAGCCCAAAAGCTGGAGGTCGCTGGGAGCTGTGATGCCACAGCATTCTAAGGAGGGTGACAAAGTAAAATTCTGTCTCTAAAAAAAAAAAAAAAAAAAACTAAACTAAATTGGCATAAAAGGGCCTAATTTCAACTGAATTTTCTTACATTATTTTTTGTTTTTTTATTTTACATAAAGTTTACTGTATGTGAGCTCAGATTAATTACAGAAAAACATCTCATGTATGTTTTAAACTTCTGAATTATGACCTTATTGTGTAAGTTGTTTTAAAGGAACAATAAATCTAATTTACTTGAATTTAACAGAACAGAATGAAGTCATAATAAAAACTAACAAATTAAAATGCATCCTTGAAGAGATCATACTTTTCCTTACCTTTCTTCCTTCAAATGATTTTCTCTCTGACTTATCATTTTATTATATTGATTGTGCCTTATTTTTAAAACTCTAAGATTTTTTTCTAAGAAGTTTTTTTACTTTAATTTCTTTATGTTAAAAGTTAAATTTAAAAAAGACAAATTGACTAAGAAAACTGTATCTGATATTTCTTTTTTTTTTTCAATTAACATGTATTTTATTATTCTTCATTACATTATTTCCCTCACCCCTTACTGGTAAGACAGAATCTATTCACAGAAAAGAATACAGAAAACACTAAGGCTCTTAGTAGAGGGAGAGAATTCTAGTGGGGACAGAGAAGCTCTCTCCGTTTCTCTCCCAGTCTTTCCCCATCTCCTCCTTTAGGCCTTTAGTCTCAGGGTATATATAGGTGTATGGGTTCCTTGGCCAGGAAACGAATGAATACAGTCCCTTCCGCCAGGTGCAAGGTGAATGAGTGTATCAATGAATGGATACAGTCCATTCATGGAATTGAGGACTAGGAAATTCACAAGAAATTGACCTAGGCATAGGAAATGGGGGTTCCACATTTAGTCCTAAGTGTGAAGTGAGGGCGACACCAAGGCACAGGTGTCTCC
>CAUYON010077682.1:0-16316 GCA_963573935.1 Arctocebus calabarensis | reverse complement strand
CTTTAATAGGAATTGCATTAAAATTGTATATTGCTTTGGGTAGTATGGACATTTTAACAATGTTGATTCTTCCCAGCCATGAGCATGGTATGTTTTTCCATTTGTTAACATGTTCAGCTATTTCTTTTCTTAGAGTTTCATAATTCTCTTTATAAAGATCTTTCACATCCTTTGTTAGATAAACTCCCAAATATTTCATCTTCTTTGGTACTGCTGTGAAAGGGATAAGAATCCTTGACTGTTTTTTCAGCTTGAATATTATTGGTATATATAAAGGCTACAGATTTATGGGTGTTGATTTTGTAGCCTGAGACGCTGATGTATTCCTTGATCACTTCTAAAAGTTTTGTAGTAGAGTCCCTGGTGTTTTCCAAATATACAATCATATCATCTGTGAAGAGTGAAAGTTTAATCTCTTCTGACCTTATGTGGATACCCTTGATTGCCTTTTCTTCCAAAACTATTGTTTTTCATTTCAGCATTTTTTTCTTAATATACAAGAAACAATTTTTTTTTCGAGATAGGGTCTCACTCTGTCCCCCTGGCTAGAGTGCGATGGCATCATCATAGCTCACTGCAACCTCAAACTCCTGGGCTCAGGCAATCCTCCTGCCTCCACCACCCAAGTAGCTGAGACTACAGCTGTATACCACTACAGTGGGCATTTGTCTATTTTTTGTAGAGACAGGGTCTTGATCTTGGTGAGACTGGTCTTGAACCCCTGACTTCAAGTGATCTTCCTGCTCTGACCTCCCAGAGTGCTAGGATTATAGGTGTGAGACCCCACACCTGGCCAGCAATGTTTTTAAATTAATTGCTGGCATCTTATATGTGACAGAATATGGTAATAGTAATAATAGTAGCCAACATTTATTGAAGGAACTGTTTGCAAAGTGTTTTTCATTTCCCCTGGCACATTTGTATATCTTAATAGTTCCTGCATTCAGTCTGGAATGTCTTTCTTTCTTTGTAGAAAAACTCACCATTGGGTGGCATCTGTGGCTCAGTGAGTAGGGTGCCAGCCCCATATATTGAGGGTGGCAAGTTCAAACCTGGCTCTGGCCAAACTGCTGCAACAAAAAAATAGCTTGGCGTTGTGGCAGGCGCCTGTGGTCCCAGCTACTCGGGAGGTCGAGGCAAGAGAATCACCTAAGCTCAAGAGCTGGAGGTTGCTGTGAGCTGTGACGCCACGGCACTCTACTGAGGGTGACAAAGTGAGGCTCTGTCTCTAAAATAAAAAAAAAAAAGAAAAAGAAAAACTCACCATTTTAAAGCCAGATTTTTAAAAAGTTTCCTCTATTTTAAAAAAAAGGCTTCTGTGAGGAAATTAGGTTTGGTTGAACCACAATCCAGTTATATAGTACATTCCTGTTGTCTTGTAATGGTCAATTTGGTTGCGTTTTCTCAGATTACAGGACTTTGAAGATAATGATCACCTGTTATGCATTTTTGGGTCTTCTGTATCTATCACATCGTCTGCTTTTTCTAAGTATCCCACATGAACCCTGTAAAGAACAAAACAATGCACAGCTAGTTTCATGTAGGCTGTAAATCTTGACCCTGAATGAATTTACTAACACTTACCACGTGCACTAACTTTATAGCATGTAAAATATTCCTGCATTATTTCATGCCATTTGTCACATCTTTTGTTAGCACAGGCATTGTAAGCACTTTTGTAGAGAAGTACATTTGTTTAACAAGTGCCAGAGTTGTACTTTGAAGCTTTGTTGCTTGACCTTTCCGTGGCACCATAGCCTTCAGAGGGATCAATTACTTAAAGGATGGTAGCTTTTGCACAACTGACATGAGCGAGCCTGAAAAAGCACCCCTGACAGTGGAGAGATGGCGCGCAGCTTCAACAAAAGCAAGGCTCAGGAGAGCTACACGGATCAAAAGCCGCGTGCAGCAAAGGATGACGGGACTGTTAGCTCAGCCTCTTTCTGTTATTTTGCGAACCTAAATCCTCACACAGCTCCAAGTTCTACCTCCAGCTCAGATCGTCTGCCTCTGCTCTTTAACCTGTACTTTCTCCCTCTTCGCTCGGCTGGGGGCCAGTCTTTGGGTCACTCTGAGACCACCAGCAAGCTTCTGAACGCTCCCATTGGCTCGTCCACCCTTTCCTTTTGCCAGAAGACCCGCCTCCTTAAGAGACACTCCAGTTTCGCGTCTTCAGCTCAGGCGGCGTCGGCGACCCAATCCGACCGTGGGGAGGAGGGGCAGTAGAGCCGCAGGAAGTTGCCTCTCTTTCCTCAAGCCCCACTGCCTTGTGGGATCGCGGCGGGTTCCTCCAGCCAAACCAGGTTTTCGGAATTCCTCCACCTCAGCTTGTAGAGTACGGAAGCGGAGAAGGCCCGCGAGTAGCCATGGCAGCGCACCTCAAGAAGCGGGTGTATGAGGAATTCTCTAAAGTGGTTCAGGTAAGCTTCTGCAGGAAAGATCCCAGGGCTGTCCAAGGCGAGGAAGGTTGTCCGAACCTGGGCGCTTTGCTAGAACCGGAGCCATAAGCCCGTGTGGGTGCCAAGTACTTGTTGGTCTCTGAGCTCGCATGTTAACTTAAACAGCCGCTGCTGTCCGTAACTAATATGTGGTCTGACATAGTTTTCAAAAAGTTATTAGAGGAAACAAATCGTACTTTACAATTTACAGAACTGTCTTATCAGTTATCTCATTTTGTTATCATGCCTTGCTAGATCGGGTTACATTAGCATCCTCGTTTCCAGATGTGAATGTTGAGCCTTCTCGAGTGTTCAAGGACGCAGCAGCAGAGCTCATCCTAACTTTAGTTACAAGAAAAGCGACCATGGACAAGTTGGGCCATATGCACAGTTCTAAGGGGATGGAAGGGTCAATAGAATTTCTCAAGACCCAGTCGAAGCAGGCAAAGGCCAGAGGCTTCATAGGGGAAAAGCTGCGTCGGTGGAACAGCTCATTTGGAACTGGGTCTTCCCTTGGAGTTAAGACCGGAGAAGTCAGTGATGATCACGAAACCTCAGCAAGAGCTTAGTCTGTTCTTTGACTGCTTCCATACCATTCTGTTTTACACTCCTGTTTGTACATTTCATTCAGCGCCACCATAATCAAATGTACCTATCTCCCCACCAGTCTGAGCTCCTTGACGGCAAAGATAATGCCTGCTTTATTTTTGTGTCCTGTATATTGACCACAGGGGCTCGGTCTCTAAAAGGTAATTGATGGTTTAATGATAGCTGATATTGGTTTGTCCTCTCCTTTACTAAGTCCCTAGGAAAAAAATCCCTTCCCAGATTTTGACCTAACTGCAGTTTAGATAACACTTAAGACCGAATTTGCATAGAATAGGATGAAAATGGGGAGAATTAATTTCTTCACTTTATTTTTGATGAGTACTTACCTTTGAGTAATTAAATGGGATCTTAGTGTATCTGTTCCTTTTCCTTCTCTGTGAAGATGTGAAATGAGACAGAACTGATAGGTGCCTTTTACTTATTATGCGTATAAAACAAAAACATGATAATTTATATTTCTCACATATTCTTGTGAAATAGATATTGATATTCTCCTTTCTAGAAGGAGGCCTTCCTTGACTAGTGTTTACTGAATACAAATTCCTGACTCCAAAGCCCTTGTTTTTTTTTTTTTTTTATCATGTCTTACTGTCTTATCTAGAATAATCCTATTTCCTCTCTATAGAAGTGTGAATTTGTAAGGAGGTGATTTTCCACAATGATGTATTGGGTGTTAAGGAAAATTATTGATTATACCATTTTACCTTCTGTTAGGATCCTCCTCTATACCTACCCACCATGGCCTAACTTGACCTGGAGTAACAGGTTATCTTTTATACAGACTTTTTTTTTTTTTTTTTTAGACAGAGCCTCAAGCTGTCGCCCTGGGTAGAGTGTCGTGGCATTACAGCTCACAGCAACCTCCAATTCCTGGGCTCAAGCGAGTCTCCTGCCTCTGCCTCCCAAGTAGCTGGGACTACAGGTGCCCACCACAATGCCTGGCTATTTTTGTTTGGGTTGCAGCCCTCATTGTTAGTTGGCGGGCCCAGGCTGGATTCGAACCCGCCAGCTCAGGTTTACATGGCTGGCGCCTTAGCCCGCTGAACCACAGGCGCCAAGCCTATACAGACTTTTAACATCCATTGTGTGTAATGAATGCATCTGGAATGGTTCCGGTTATATACTATCCTTGGGAGAATTGAAGAAATAATCACTCAAATAATTTTCTGTGTTCTGTGGTTCATAAGGTTCCTTTATTGACAAAGACTGGTAGTGTGTGTTATCATTCCTGCTTCATAGATACTAAAAGTGAGACTCATGACTTAGAACAGAACAGCAAAATTGAAATGCAAAAATAACTCTTAATTCTAAATCATTCATTTAGTAAACATCTATGCAGTGATTATAGTTTGCTATGTATGTGGCATTTTTTTTCCAACATTGACTGTTGTTCTAATAAAACCAGAGTGGCTTGGGTAAAGATAGTCATCTGTAGTAAGGGGCAGATTTATTTCTCCATCAGTTCTAGTTTTCTAAGGAGAGAATCTGAACCTTCTGGGTAGTTCAGCACAATCTCAGTATATTTGTAGAATTTATACTTATTTTCTAATAAAGAACGGAATACTTCCTCTCTCTGGCATCTAAACCCAAAAGCTACAACAATCTTCAGAGATAAGTAGAACAAATTGAGACTTTGGAAAAAGAAACTGAGACTTAGAGAAATTTAATGACTTGCCCAGAGTCTTGTAGGAGCTTGAGGAAGGCAAAATTGAGACTTATGACCTTGTCACCAAACCATTGCTCTTAGTTCAGTTTATAACACTGCTTTTTTGTAAGTCTAAGTCTGTGATCTAAATACACTATTAAGTATAAGGGAAGTCATTTCCATCAAATGAGGCAAAGTTAAATTTACAGACTGTATTTTCATGAAGTTTTTATGTCTTGTCTTCCTATCCCATTGTAGCAACCACAGGAGGAAATTGCTACTAAGAAACTCCGACTGACAAAACCAAGTAAATCTGCAGCACTCCACATAGATCTGTGTAAAGCTACCTCCCCAGCAGATGCTTTGCAATACCTACTTCAGTTTGCCAGGAAGCCTGTCGAGGCAGAAAGTGTGGAGGGAGTAGTCAGGATTCTCCTGGAACATTATTATAAGGTAAGAAAATCATGAGGACCTGGCTCTGCGCCCATGACGCAGTGGTTACCAGCCACATACAACGAAGGGGGTGGATTCGAACCTGGCCTGGGCCAGCTAACCAACAATGACAACTGCAAAAAAAAATAGCTGGGCATTGTGGCAGACATTGGTTTGGCTAGAGAAGGTGGAACATACAGAAGGGGGGTTAAAGATTCTCTAGTTTGGGGCCAGGTGCGGTGACTCACGCCTGTAATCTTAGCACTGTGGGAGGCCAAGGCAGGTGGATTGCTTGAGCTCAAGAGTTCAAGACTGGACATTACATTGTGGTGGATGCCTGTAGTCCCAGCTACTTGGGAGGCTAAGGCAAGAGAATCGCTTGAGACAAAGAGTTTAAGGTTGCTGTGAACAGTGATGCCATGGCAACTCTACTGAGGGCGACATAGTGAGACTCTTTCTCCAAAAAAAAAAAAAAAAAAAAATCATGAAGACCTAAAGGGATTATGTATCAGAGTTATATTGTGCCAGGCACAGTGGCTCATGCTTATAATCCTAGCACTCGGGGAAGCCAAGCCTGGAAGATTGCTTGAGCTCAGGAGTTCAAGTGTGAGACGTGGGCTCTACTAAAAATAGAAAAAATTAGGCTTGGCACCCACAGCTCAGTGGTTAAGATGCCGGCCACATACACCAGGGCTGGTTTGAACCTGGCTGGGGCCTGCTAAACAGCAATGACAACTACAACAACAACAACAACAACAAAAAAATAGCTGGGTGTTGTGGTGGGCTCCTATAGTCCCAGCTATTTGGGAGGCTGAGGCAAGAGAATTGCTTAAGTCCAAGAATTTGAGGTTGCTGTGAGCTGTGATGCCACAGCACTCTATCAAGGGTGATGAGTGAGACTGTCTCAAAAAAGTAAATAAATAAATAAAAAAAAAAATAATAAAAATAGAAAAAATTAGTCAGGTGCCATACTGTGCATCTGTAGTTGCTGCTGTTGGGGAGGCTGAGGCAGGAGGATCACTTGAGCCCAGGAATTTGAGGTTGCAGTGAGCTATAATGATGCTACTGCACTCTACCCAGGACAACAGAGTGAAAAAAAAAAAAGAGTTGCATGTTGTCTGCAGAATGGTTAATATTGCAAAAAAATAAGATGTTCATTCAGCAATCTTTACTCAATGTCATTCATGTGGTAGGTACTGTGGACAGAGATAAAAAAGATGAAAACCCTGTCCCCAGAAACTGACAGTATACTATAATAGATGGAGACAGATATGCAAGCAATAAGGTGCATCATATTGCTGAAAGTGCTGTGAGTGGATTGTAAAGAGTGCAGTGGGAGCTCATAGAGAGGAGTCGACATCAACCATAATTCTTCTGTAACCAGATTCATCTCTGGAATGCAGTCCCCTCGCCTGTTCCTATCCTAATTTATGAGCTTCATATCTAATTATAATAGCCTTTTCTTTCTTTTTTCTTTTTAAAGCAAGGTGGCATTTATTTCTTTTATGTATTTTGATGGATTAGATGAAACATCAATTCATGCATGATTAAATACAAGAAATAATATAAACAAAATGAAGTCCATATATTGTGTTTATTTTTCAGTTTATAAGCAAGGTTTGATGTTAAAGGAAAAGAAATTATTTGAACCATAGATTAGTTAAATATTAAAACTTTACTATGAAATCTTCCTTCCTTCCTTCCCTGACTTTTTTTTTTTTGATACAGGGTCTTACTAGTTCCCCCAGCTATAGTGCAGTGTAGTGAGATCATAGTTCTCTGCAACCTGAAGTTCCTGGGCTCAAGCAATCCTACCTAAGCCTCCCAAGTAGCTGGGACTAGAGACAGGTGTGGACCACTGTACCTGGCTAATTTTTTTTTCTTTTTTTTGAGACTGAAAATTATTGAGATTATAGAAAACTAGAGAAAATATTGTAAGAACTAAAACCCTTTCCTGGGATTTAATAGTTATTGATGTTTTGCCAGATTTCCTCCATCTATTTGTTTTCCTGAATTTTTTTCCCCTGAAGTTTTTTTTTTTGAGACAGAGTTTCACTCATTAACCCTCAGTAGAGTGCTATGGCGTCACAGCTCACAGCAACCTCCTACTCCTTGGGCTTAGGTGATTCTCTTGCCTCAGCCTCCCGAGTAGCTGGGACTACAGGAACCCGCCGCAATGCCTGGCTATTTTTTTGTTGCATTTTGGCTGGGGCTGGGTTGGAACCCACTACCCTCGGTATGTGGGGCCAGCGCCTTACCCACTGAGCCACAGGCACTGTCCATCCTGAAGTTTTTTTTTTTTTTTTTGAGACAGAGCCTCAAGCTGTCACCCTGGATAGAGTGCTGTGACATCACAGCTCACAGCAACCTCTAATTCGTGGGCTCAAGTGAGTCTCTTGCTTCTACCTCCCAAGTAGCTGGGACCACAGGTGCCCGCCACAACACCCAGCCATTTTTAACGCCTGGCCATTTTTTGGTTGCAGCTGTCATTGTTGTTTGGCGGGCCTAGGCTAGATTCGAACCCTCCAGCTCAGGTGTACGTGGCTGGCGCCTTAGCCCGCTGAGCCACAGGCACCGAGCCATCCCTGAAGTTTTTTATTTTTATTTTTTATAGGAAAGGTCTTTATTGGTGGGGAATGCTGCAGAGCAGCATTAAGGAGGAGGGGGAGAGAGAGAAATGGGGGAAGAGAGAGAAGACACACGGGAGAGAGAGAAAAGAGAATCCCTAAAGTTTTTTTTAAAAGTATTGTCACTTTTCTAAATTTCAGTAATACCTCTGAAAAAGGGATGTGTTTTTTTTGACACAAACCACATGGAACAAAACTAAATAATTTCTTTATGTAATCTAAGAATTAGTCTATATTGTGATTTCTTTAGTTGTTCCCCAAATATCTTTTTTATTTTTTATTTTATTTATTTTTTTGTGTGTGGAGACAGAGTCTCACTCTATTGCCCTCGGTAGAGTGCTGGGAGTCACAGCTCACAGCAACCTCCAGCTCTTGGGCTTAAGCGATTCTCTTGCCTTAGCCTCCCAAGTAGCTGGGACTACAGGTGCCCGCCACAGCGCCCGGCTAATTTTTGATGTAGTTCGGCCGGGCCCGGTTTGAACCCGTAGCCCTCGGTGTATGGGGTTGGCGCCCTACTCGCTGAGCCACAGGTGCCACCCAAATATCTTTTTTATATGGATGTGTTCCAATCAGATTGCAAACCAGGTCCTCATTATACTTTTTTTTTTTTTTTTTTTTCTCAGTTTCTGGCTAGGGCCAGGTTTGAACCCACCACCTCCCGTATATGGGGCTGGCGCCCTACTCACTGAGCCACAGGCGCCGCCCTTTTTTTTTTTTAAACTCTAGAACAGTTTTTAATATTTTGGTGACGTTGATCTGACAAAGAAACTAGGTCATTTGCTTTGTAAAATTATCTTATTTTCTGAGTTTGTTTACTTCTCTGGGGGTTAATTTTCTCCTCTGCCCCCTGTACTTATGATAAACTGGAAGTTAAATCTGTAGGCTTTGTTACATTCAGGTTAAGCACATTTTTAAGAATTTTAAGACTGTGTTATGGATGATGATTTGTATTTCTTATTGAACCTGTCAGGATGCGTGTAATTTCTTGATGTGTCACCTTGTAAAAGATTTTTTTCCCTTTAGTCTCTTTATATAAACTTTAAGCCTGTTCATTCCGTTACTTTCATGTCTGACATAAAAGATCCTCTCTTTCACATGTATAATGTTCTGGCTTAATCAGATACTTGCAGTTTCCCAGGGACCTTGTATGTTTTTAGAAATCAGTGTCTTCTCATGCTCTCTTCCTTGGGCTAGAACCCTTCTCCCTTCCACTGCCCTGTGATCTGGTCATCTATGTTGTCTGCTAAGCGTAATCCTTCCTCATGGTCTTTCCTCATACACTCCTTCTGTCTGGAACACTTCCCTCAGATATTTACTAGTCTGCTTACCACATGTCATTCCAGTCATTTGAACAAAGACTTGAATAAAACTTAAGTTTGTTTAAGTCTTTGTTCAAATGTCACTTTTTTTATTGAGATCTCCCTTTACCACTCTAATGTCATAATGAAACTGCCTATCCCAACCCAGTACTTCCTAGCCCCCGTCCTTGATTTTGTTTTCTCCCTATCACTTACTATCTTTTTTTCTTTTCATTTTTAGGGTGGGACTGGGTTTGAATCCGCCATCTCTGGCACATGGGGCTGGCGCCCTACTCCTTTGAGGCACAGGCGCCACCCTCACTTACTATCTTTTAATATTCTATATAACTTTCTTATTTATTATGTTTGTATGCTAGAACATAAAGCTCCTCTTGAGAAGGATTTTTTTTTAATTGATGTATCTAAAACACTAAGAGCAATGCTGGGTAAAATAAATATCTGTTGAACGAACGAATTTTTTTTTTTTTTTTGTAGAGACAGAGTCTCACTTTATCACCCTCGGAAGAGTGCTGTGGCATCACACAGCTCACAGCAACCTCCAGCTACTGCGCTTAGGTGATTCTCTTGCCTCAGCCTCTCAGGTAGCTGGGACTCGCCACAATACCCGGCTATTTTTTTGTTGCAGTTTGGCCAGGGCTGAGTGTATATACCATACACTCTTAGTATATGGAGCTGGCGCCTTGCCCATTGAGCCACAGGCCCCGCCCACAAATGGATGTTTTTATCATGCTTTTTACTCAGTTAACAAATATTTGTTTTATATATATATATGTATGTATGTATGTATGTTCAAAGCACTAGACAGCATAATTATTAGCTGTTATATATGTATTGCCACTATCATATGTGCCTGTGTCCTTCAGATTTAGAGCTCCTTAAATTCAGAAACTACCAATCTGTTATTCTTTATCCCAGTCCCTGGAATATTGTAGGGGGCTTAATAAATATTTCAATCATGTTTTACATGAATGAAATCATAGTTTCTCTTCTCAAGAAATTTTTTAACTCTCAGTGATCTATTTTCATTTAACCTTTTTTTAGCAATATCTGCTTTGATTACATATAATAAAACTCTAAGAGCTAGGCAGGATGTCACTCACCTATAGTCTCAGCTACTCAAGGATGCAGTGAGCTATAATTGTGCCACTCTACTATAGCCTAGATGACAGAGACCCTGTCTCTTAAAAACAAACAAATAAACACAAAATGCTCTGTTACTCAGTAATCACCTATAATAATACTTCTGAGAGCAGTTAACATTTTTATAGCTAGAGTTAGAGTTTATAGAGCACTTTCTATGTGTACTGTTATCTCTAACTTCCAGTTAAGGAATGAGGCTTAGAGCCATTTAGTATACAAGCATTTAAAACTATGTTTTTGTTTTCTTTTTGGAAATTTTGTTATGTAACTTTTTTTTTTTATTAAATAATAGCTGTGTACATTAGTGCAATCAAGGGGTACAATATGCTGGTTTCATATATAATCTGAAATATTTTTAGCAGTTTAACATAGCCGTCATAGCATTTTTGTAGTTACTGTATGAAGACATTTGTATTCTGCATTTATGCCACCTACCAAGACTTAGCCAGAACGAAGTGCAAATGTTGTTATGAAACATTTCAAATAAATACCTATACAAGTATAGAGAATACTTTAATTAATTCCCATGTACTCATTACTTGGCTTCAAAAATTATCGTTTTATAGCCAACCTTGTTTCATTTCCCCTGTCCCCTAGTCACTTCCATTTCTTCCACTCTCATCTTCTCTGTCAGATTCTTTTTTTTTTTTTAATTGAGACAAGAGTCTCACTTTGTCACCCTCAGTAGAGTGCCACCCTGTCAGATTCTTATAAAAACAGATCACTGACAGTATATCATTTTGTTTGTAAATTTCACTTTATATCTCTAAATGATAAAGGCTCTTTAAAAAAATATAATTGTAATACTATTATCATGTATTAAAGAAAATTGAAGTGAGATATTCTGATGTCAGATTCCAAGCACTTTAACTGACCTATGCTGCTTACATTAGTCTGGCAGACCCTAGCTCCAAAGGAAATTAAGAGGGCTGCCCCATGGGTCCAGTTCTAGGTTGGTGACCATAGTGGTTTTTTTTTTGTTTTTTGTTTTTTTGGAGTTTTTGGCTGGGGCTGGGTCTGAACCCTCCACCTCTGGCATATGGGGCTGGCGCCCCACTCACTGAGCCACAGGCGCTGCCCTATAGTGTTTTTTTACCCCTTCATCTAATCTGTTCAGAAATGTGGTATGTTGTATTTTAGTGGATAAACTACTCTGGTTTCTGTTTTTTCCTACATTTTTCTGTGCTTAGGCAATAATATTTGACTTATTTCACAGGAGGGATTCTTTACTGACACGACTGTCCTAGTTCTGGAGGGTGCAGACTTGTGAGACATATTCCTTGTCATTTAGGGGTTGGCAGTGTAGTTGACAAGCAAATAACATGTAGTATGTAGATAGTAAGAAGTAAAGTTATTCATTTGTTCATTTCTTCATTTGCTTATCATGTTTGAATACTTATTACGTGCCAGGTATTGTGCTTCCTGTTGTTGGTCATACAGTAATATGCCCTGATCTGAGTCTTGCTGACCAGACAAGATAAGAAATGAATAATAATAGTGCAGTGTTTCGAGTACTCTGAAATCAAAGAAGGTAGTGATCAGTTCTGCTTGGGAATAGGTATTCAGAAATGCGTTATAGGGTAATGCATTGACATATTTTAAAAACAGACTTTGGTCAGTTGGAAGAAAGACATTTTAGTTGTGAGCAATTGTGAGCGAAGACATGGAGATGTAGGGCGGCGCCTGTGGCTCAGCGAGTAGGGTGCTGGTCCCATATACCGAAGGTGGCAGGTTCAAACCTGGCCTCGGCAGAACTGCAAAACAAAAAAAATATAGCCGGGCGTTGTGGCGGGTGCCTGTAGTCCCAGCTACTCGGGAGGCTGAGGCAAGAGAATCGCCTAAGTCCAGAAGTTGGAGGTTGTTGTGAGCTGTGTGACGCCACCACACTCTACAGAGGGCGATAAAGTGAGACTCTGTCTCTACAAAAAAAAAAAAAAAAAAAAAAAGACATGGAGATGTAAAATAGGTAATCACATTAGAAGAAATGCAACTACAGTAGAACCTCTGAAGTTGACCACTTCCTGAGTTGACCTAATTTTCATAGACTGGACATGAACCACGTCACATGTACATATCAGTACTGTAGGCCTAGTATGACCAGTCCTTGAGTGGTCAACTTGCAGAGATTGGGCTGGTGTAGAGTTTACCTTGAGAGCTTGTTAAAAGATGAGACTAGAGGCTTGGTGCAGCTAAGGTGCCAGCCACATACACCTAAGCTGGCGGGTTTGAATCCAGCCAAGGCCCCCAAACAACAATGATGGCTTTAACCAAAAAATGGCTGGGCGTTGTAGCCGGTGCTTGTAGTCCCAGCTACTTGGGAGGTGGAGGCAGGAGACTTGCTTGAGCCCAGGAGTTGGAGGTTGCTGTGAGCTGTGATGCCACAGCACTCTACCCAGGGTGACAGCTTGAGGCTCTGTCTCAAAAAAAAAAAGATGAGACTAGAAAGGCTTGGAAGGAGTCTTACTCTGAAGGGTCTTGTATTCTGCTTTGTATCCCTAGTGGGAATACAGAAATGAATGTAATGCGATTCCTGATCTGAGTCTTGCTGACTAGATAAGATAAGAAATGAATAATAACAGTGTAGTGTTTCCCTGTTAATTTTAACTTTTTTCTTTTTAGATCTCCTGAGTTCAAGCAGTCTGCTTATTTCAGCCTGCCAGAGTGCTAGGATCACAGGCATGAGCCACCATGCCCAGCCCGCCTGTCATTTTTGTTTTAGACATGTCCCTCAGGGGAAGTATGGAGGTTGGAGGAATTGGATGAGGGCAAGAGTGGAGTTAGGGTAATTAGTTAGAAGTCTGGAGAAAAGTGATGAACGTCTGAAACAGGACAATTTCAACGGTGAGAAAAGCTATTATTAAAGAGGGCTTCCCTGGAGGTATATCTATGTTTTTTAGCTTAGGGGGTCATTTATGTGTCTTAGTGGAAGGAATGCCAAGGAATTATTTCGGAAAGTGGAAGAGCTTGAGTAAAGTACTCAGATGGATGAGGGATGTTACTAGGTCAGATATTCTGTTGTTTTTTTTTTTGAGATGAGTCTCACTCAGTTGTCTTGGGTAGAGTGCCATGGTGTAGATGCTCACAGCAAACCTTAAACTCTTGGGTATAAGTGATTCTCTTGCCTCAGCCTCCAAGTTGCTGGGACTACATGCTCCGGCCACAATGCCCAGCTATTTTTTTTTTTTTTTTTAGAGATGAGGTCTCGCTCAGGCTCAGGCTGGTCTTGAACCTGTGAGGTCAGGCAATCCACCCACCTCGACTTACCAAAATGCTAGGATTATGGTTGTGAACCTCTATGCCTGGCCTGAGATTTTTTTTTTTATCTTTTATTATGATTATTATTATTATTATTATTATTTTTGAGACAGAGCCTCAAGCTGTCACCCTAGATAGAGTGCTGTGGCATCACAGCTCACAGCAACCTCCAATTCCTGGACTCAAGCGAGTCTCCCGCCTCAGCATCCCAAGTAGCTGGGACTACAGGCGCCCCGTCACAATGCCTGGCCATTTTTTGGTTGCAGCCATCATTGTTGTTTGGCTGGCCTGGGCTGGATTCGAACCTGCCAGCTCAGGTGTACGTGGCTGGCGCCTTAGCCCGTTGAGCCACAGGCACCGAGCCTTATCTTTTTTTTTTTTAATTGCAAAATACATGAAATTTATTATCCATTTTTAAGTATATGGTACAGTGGTATTAGGAATATTCATATTGTGCAGCCATCACCACCACCCATTTCCAGAACTCTTTTCATCTTGCAGAACTAAAACTCTATGCCCATTATATAATAAACCTCCATCCCTCTTCCTCCATCCCCTGGCAACCACCACTCTGCTTTTTGTATGTAAGATTAAGTGGAATCATGTATCATTTGTCTTTTTGTGACTGGCTTATTTCACTTAGCATGATATCCTCTAGTTTTATCCATGTTGTAGGATATGTCAGAATTTCCTTCCTTTTTAAGACTCAATAATACTCCATTGTGTGTATATAACCATATTTTGCATATCCATTCATTTGTCAGTGGATACTGAGGCTCCTTCCACGTTTTAGTGATTGTGAATAATGCTGCTATGAATGTGGGTGTACAGATACCTCAAGATTCTGCTTTCATTCCTTTGAGTATATACCTCAAAGTGGAATTGCTAGATCCTATAGTAGTTTCATTAATTTTCTGAGGAACCCCCATGTTGTTTTCCACAGCAGCTTTACTGTTTAACATTCCCACCAGCAGTATACAAGGGTTCCAGTTTTTCTACACCCTTCCCATGCTTATTTTCTGTTTTTTTGATAGTAGCAATTTTAATGGGTATGAGATGGAATCTCACTGTAGTTTTTATTTGTGTTTCTGTAATATTGAGTGATGCTGATTATTTTCATGTCTTTATTTGACCATTTGTATATCTTCATTGGTTTGTTTATTTCTTTTGTTGTTGAATTTGGAGTTCTTGATACACTGGTATTAATCTCAAATCAACAAGTTAACCTTATAATTTAACTAGAAAAAGAACAAACTAAACCCACAGTTACCAGAAGGAAAGAAATAATAAAGATTGTAACATTGATATTTGACTACTATATGCCCATTTTGTGCAAGTCATTTTCTTCTCAGTAGTCTTCTGAGGTTATTAGCCCGATTTCAAAGATGAGGCTCAGAAAGGTTAATTAATTATTCAAGACATATAGCTATTACATAGTGAATCCAGGCTTCACAATTAGACCTGTCTAAGTTCTGTTGCACCTCACACCTTAGTGTTAAGTTCCCAAGAAAATAACATTCCCAAAGTTATGTACGTGGTAAGTGGCATAGTGTGCTAGGATTTTAGGTCTTCTGATTCTGTTATCTTTTGCCTCTTCCTCCACTTCAGGTTTGCTTGTTGTGTTTCCCTACCTCCTTAGAAACTAGGTGGGGACTTGGTCATATCTGGAAAATACCTCATCCTTTTTTTTTTTTGAGACATAAGTCTCACCATGTTGCCTTCAGTAGAATGTTGTGGCATCACCGCTCACAGCAACCTCAAACTCCTGGGCTTAAGTGATTCTCTTGCCTTAGCCTCCCAAGTAGCTGTGACTACAGGCACCCACCACAATGCTGGGCTGTTTTTTTGTTGTTGTTGTTGTAGTTGTCATTGTTGTTTACCAGGCCTTGGTTGGGTTCCAACCCACCAGCCCTGGTGTATGTGGCTGGCGCCCTAACCCCTGAGCTAAGGGGGACTTCATCCTTTCAAGATACATTTAAGTAATTTTGTCTTTAGAGTAGAAAGATCACCTAATATCAGCTTTGTCAGGCACTTTTTCCCTCTCATTTCGCATGTACATGTATTTACTGAACATATATTCATTTATGTTTATTGATCTTTTTAGTGGTAGGTATTATGCTGCATACTTGGGATATGGTGATGAACGAGAGGACATGTTCCTTTTTGTATTGGAGGGCAAAGTCTCACCTCTTAGAGCCCACCTCCCACTATGGAAACTAAGACAGCTAGACTATTCCTTTCACAGTCTCCTTTGCAGCTGGGACTTAGGCACAATTATACTTGTCTGCCCCAGACTTCTAATCAGGATCTGGATTAAAAAAAAACAAAACAGATAAATTGAGAGATTCTGACTGGTGATGGTGGTAGTTGTAGTACCCATTTGCTAGGAACTTCAGGAGCAGTGGTGCTGGCAGCAGTGTTGGATGCCCAGTGTTGGTGCAAGTTGTTGTGACTCACGCCTGCCCAGACTACTCAGTGGAAGTAAAGGTACTTTTAATGCAAATAGCACATTTTTCATTAGAAGGCATAAGCAAATTCCCATTCTCCTTTGGTATTTGGGTATAGTATACTGATTAAGAAAAGCTTGGTCCAGCTCTGCGCCTGTGGCTCAAAGGGCTAAGGTGCCAGCCACTGTACACTTGAGCTAGCAGGTTCAAATCCAAACCGGGACCGCCAAACAACAATGATGACTGCAACCAAAAGATGGCCAGGCATTGTGGTGGGTGCCTGTAGTCCCAGCTACTTGGGAGGCGGAGGCAGGAGACTCGCTTGAGCCCAGGAATTGGAGGTTGCTGTGAGCTGTGATGCCACAGCACTCTATCCAGGGTGACAGCTTGAGGCTCTGTCTCAA
>CAUYON010077681.1:0-10140 GCA_963573935.1 Arctocebus calabarensis | reverse complement strand
GGTAAGCTATGGTATATGTATACCATGAAATATTACTCAGCCACCAAAAAAATGGAGATTTATCTTTTAAAGCATTGGTTTTCTAATGATAAAAAGACCAAAGAGAAACTATAGGAGAGTGAAAAGAATAAAATAGTTATTTATAATCTATCTTTTTGTTTATTCCATTTTTCTCAGTTGAGATCATATATTTTCTAACATTTTTGCATCATAACTTTTGTACTTAACATTTGGTAATAATTGAATAATATTCCATATTAGTGCGTTACTATTTATTTAAATCTTCTGACATTTGTTGGTTACCTTTTAAGTTTGTCCACTGGGTTGACTGTCCTAAAACAATTCTGCGATTAAACAACTTTATATACAATGTTCCACAGCCTTCCCCTCCGAAAATAAAACAAATGATATTTCCTTGCGATAGAATCCCAGAAGTGGAGTTACCGGGTCAAATAATACAGTTTGAGGCTTTATACATATTTTAAAATAAATTTTCAAAAGCTGATAACCTTTCACAATAGCTGTCTGTGGAAGTACCTATCTTTCTACATACAGATGCTGACATTTTAACTCATGCACTATTTCTTAAATTAAGCACCAAGTATAATTTGCACATTTTTTTTTCTCAAATCATGAAAATATAGCACTAGAGTCAATATCTGATAACTGAATGGCAAAACTGTTCAGCAATCGTTTTATTACCAAATCTCTGCAGTGGTTCTCAACCTTCCTAATGTCACGATGTATTTTCATTATTCCAAAGGGGTTGAGACCCACAGGTTGAGGACCACTGTCTTGCTAGGTTCATTTTGTGTATTGTTCTCTGTTTGAGAACTCGAGGTACATGATTAAATCCTTTCACCTTGGTATTGTTTTTTCTATGCGAGATTGTGTTAACGTGAGCTTTCCACTTCTTTTGGCCCCACTATGCAGAGAAAAATCTTACAGGTGAGAAAAGCAGTTGTGCTTGTATCTGCCATAAAGACAAAACAAGGCAGCTAAGTTCCCTGAGACATGATAAAAAGATCAGCTGCCTAACTTGAAACACTCCTTTTGCTCTGACTTAGGAGCCGCTCACATTTCTGGGGCCTCTTTTTCTCACCTGTAATGTCCCTGGCCTATTAGAAACCACACCAGTGTTTCTTCTTTGCCCTTTTCCACTGCCGTTGTTTCCTTTCCTTGTATGGGGCCACAGCAGGAGGGACTCTTCCCTCTCTGAAATACTGTTAGAGTTAGGGCCAGTGACAGGATTCCCCAATAGCAAGCAAATAATGCTGCTGACCCAGCTCTTGCCCAAATCAACCTGTAAGGGAAGGGAAGTCATCTTTGCGAACAACACGTGTTTATGCAAAGCATGCTTCAGATCAGTTTTCAGAGCCAACAGTTCATTTGTTGTGGGGTCACCAGAAAAACCACAGTATTCCTGAGGCTCTGGGGCCCACAGAAACTAGAGACATGATTTTTATCTTTCCTGGGAAGGAACATCTGAGACGAATCTGAGCACCAACTCATTGGGTTAAATAAAATAACCTGGCTAAATAAAATAAACTCTGTGTCCAGGGCAAAAGTGGTCCAGGGGGAGTTTATATTTCTGGAAGAAAAGGGAGGAGAAATAAATTTATAAATGCTAAAGTAGAGTCAGGTACACTGACTATTGGCTCCCTACTAATCCCTCCTTGCATTCTTCAGAGCAATGTTTTTCAACCTTTTTTATGTCACAGCACACTTGAAACTATAGTTAAACTTGAGTTGCACACTTAAGTTATGTTGATCAAAAAAAAAAAGAGCAAAACAAGAATATACTTACTGTGCTTTGAACTTGTCTTGAAAATAATTTAATGAATGATCTTAAAAATTTTTCATGGGACACCTAAGATCCTCTCCTGGCACACTGGTTGAAAATCACTGGTTTAGGGGGTTTGAGGAGTGTCACGAAACGCCCTATAACTCAAGACAAATATTTATTGAGTGCCTTTAAACATAATTTGACTTATTTGTGATGAACAGGGACCTTTAATCCCCACTGAACGCCCCTTGAACTAAAATAGTCGCCCTCCCTAACCAGCCATACTTCCAAATGAAGCAGGAGGAAATATACATCTGGTTGAATGCATACTTTTACAACCCATTGCTTTCCTAACTCAGTTCTACTTTCACACGATTGCATCATGTGGCACTTCTTCCAGATTTTGGACCTATCTCTGAGCCACCTCATTGCAAGACAGTCAGAAAGAAATTAGTCTTCAGTCTCACGCATATCTCAGCGAGGCCTGGTAAACATAACAGAGTTCTAGCTCTCACAGAGCAGGTGGGACTACAGCAATTTAATGTACGGGAAAGCACAGTTCAAACAGGGTAAGAGGCAAGAGAGTTCAGGCTGTCCATAAGGTGGCCAGAAAAGGCTTCTCTGAGGAGCTAACAGTTGAGCAGAGAGGAAACTAGACAAATGTGTGGAGACAGCAGTGTTCAAAATAGAAGCTCGGCGACGGGAATGCACTGGGTGCGGTAAGGGAGAGCAGAAAGGCTGGAGTCGCTGGAGAAAGTGAGTGGGAGGGAGAGTGGCCAGATCTTCCAGGGCCATTCCTCATCTGTAAAAGGCAAAGAGCCACCATAGTCTCTTAAGGCTGAGGTCAAAACCAGGGCGAGGGACACTCCCTACAGAGGACCTTTTGTTGTTTAGAAGAACTCAATTGTATACCTTCTTGTCCCTTCCTGGCAGTGTCACTCTTCGATAGGTGGTGTCCCAAACATTCACATGGCCATGCTGAACTCTACTATAAAGCATAGTTACCATACACCATAAACATTTCTTTTGTTTGTTTGTTTTTGCTTTCTTAGTGCTAATGTAAGAAAGTATCACAAACTCAGTGGCTTAAAACAACATAAATTTATTCTCTCATAGTTCTGGGGACTAGAAGTCTGAAATCAAGGTGTCAGTAGGATTGGTCCTTTATGGGACATCTGGAGGGGAACCTCTTCCATGTCCTTCTCCTGGTTTCCAGTGACAGTTGGAAATCCTTGGTTTGCCTTGGCTTGTGGCCTTAATACTCCACTAACCTCTGCCTCCATTTTCACATGGCCTTCTTGTATGTCTCTAGGTCTATGCTCTTCTGCTCTTATAAACATAGCAACCACATTGGTTCTGGGCCCGCTCTACTCCAGTAATGACCTCATCTTAACTTACCTAATGGATTTGCAAAAACCCTATTTCCTAATAGGGTCACAATTCTGAGATTCCAATAATTTGGGGGGAGGCACTAAGCCAGTACATATTTGAATCCAGGTTAGTTAGAGCATAGACATTTCTGGATCATCAAATAAGCTGGTAAACGTGAGAGTGGCATGTACTTACTCCATATGAAGATATAGAATAAAATGATGGATGAAATTCCTCCGAACATGATTTAACCAAAAGGGGCTCTGGGATTTATGTGTGACTCAGATTCAACACGGTAAACATTATTTGTCATTTTTTGTGGACATGCCTGTTAATGAAGAGGGATTTGTTAAATGCAGTAATAATACAATAGGGTGTTACATGAGCTCTGGACAAACTGGATCCAAATTTAAATCCCAGCAATGCTGAGGTCCAACAGTCACTTAAGCTCTCAGGGTCTTAATTTCTGCATTTTGAAAAATCTACCTTGTGGGGTCATCTGGAGTTGATACGATACGAGTTTCCCTATGCCTTCGGCTTGGGCTTGGGCTTGTGCCTGTTGCACGCCCTGAGAATAGAGAGAGTAAGGGGTGGCAGAGAGTGAGCACTCAGGGCCCTGAAGAAAAACAAGCTCTTTTCAGAAAAATTTGTCAGAAAAACAGCATGATAGTAAACTTGGACTGTTTACCGTCTGTGACGTAATTGTACTATCTAAACTCAACAGAGTAGAGGTTCTTCAATCACCCTAGGCCAAGCTTCGCAAAAACGATGACATCCTAAACTGACCTGGAAGGCTTGTTTAAGCTCACCAATCACTTTTCCTTGTGAAATCTTCTGGCTTTGCCTGCTTTTGGCCTGGAAAATATTCTTCACAAGGGTTACTCTTCCTTGCATGCAATTATATGTAAGTATTTTCTCTGACCCATTCTTTGACAATTAATCTGAAGGCCACATCCCTCTGTATGGGATCATATAATTCCTGCCTTGCCTTAAGTAAATTCAGCTCAAGACGCATCTTTGAATCTTTATTTTTCCTTTCTCAGTGTTTACAAGCAACTTGAGAAAATATCTAATACAGTACCTGGAATATAGTAGATGGTCTCTTTGCCATTCCTACACTGAACAGGAGGAGGAAAAGTTCCACTATTTGAGCAAACACAGACAGATGTTATAAGAAAACCCAGATTCTCATTTTGTTCTTATTAGTCTGGGTATAAAGGAGTGATACTGATATACACGTATATACCTTCATACAAATAGTGTATGTTGTTGAGAGTAAAATAATACCAGTTTACCTGAAAGATTGTTTTCTTTTGGTTATTTTTCTTGTGTTTTCTATTTAATATATACTTTTATTAGCATGCACCATATTGAATCACTATTTGCTTACGTGTATTTCATTGATCAGTAGACTGAGAGAACTTTAAGAACTAGGACTTTACCATATCTCTATCTGTAGATCTCTCCCCCTGTCGTTCTCTATATATCTCTCCATCTATCTCTATCAACTCTACCTCCTCTATCTCTATCCCTAACTCTACCTCCTCTCTTTCTACCTCCATCTCTATCATCTTTCTCTAACTCTTTCTTAATCACGAACTCTACCTCCTCTGTCTCTAAGTCTATCTTTATGTCTTTCTCTACCTTTCTCCCTGTCTCTCTAACATGTGCACAACGAAATTTCATCTAACCCTAATGATATATCTATAGCTACTTCCACATCTATATCTTTTTGCTTTACTGCTGTTGGAGCATAATAGGAAATCAATGAATGTATATTGAATAAATGTATAAATAGCTGTTCATTTAAATTGGTATTGATGATATATACCTTGAGTGTCCGCACAATCACTTGGAACTATTTTTTTTCTGGGTATTTTTAATCCTGTTACTTTAGAAGAATTAGCAATATGCATTTCCCCCTTTTGTATTGCAAAATAATACAATTTTCTGACTCTGAATAGTTTGATTTCATAGAACAATATACTTCAGAAAGCAATAAGTCATTGTTAATCTATTTAACATAGTGTGTTGTTTTAAATTCGTTAGGCTTACTATTATGCTATCTATTCATCATGTATCTCCACAAAGCCCTATATTTGGCTTATAAAACTAATAAGAATATGTGCATACATATAGATCAAAAAGTATTGCCAGCTTCAGGCACGTTAGACTTTTGGGACACTCTTTGGACACTGAATTAAATATCAACATGATGAGCAAGAGACAAAACAAACACTGATTAAATTTAATTCTGTTTCTTTGGCTGCCCGCCATGTAAACAGATCCTTTAAAGAGAGAGTAACAGGGGTCAAGGCACAGATTTATTTTTATTGTTTTTATTTTAGAGCGTATAGAAGAATAGAATTATACTTTTAAAATCACAAGTTATGAAAGTCTTTAAATTTTATAACAATCCCAATGGGCAATTGTTTGCATTAATGACTACAGGAAATAATCCTGTGTTAGAGCTCAAGTTCTATTCTGGAGTGATTCCACATGTTACAGACCACATGCTACATGCAGGCCACTTTTCTACAACAAAGATTACTGAGATTAGTGCTGCTTTTGAGAGATACTGTTTTAGCTGGGACAGACGTGTTGACAACTATAATACACATAAAACAAGAACCAGAAACTCTAAGAGTGCAGGGAGCATTCATAAGGAAACACAGAGCAAGAGGTGGGTTCTAGTTCTCAACCCAGAACTGATTTCATTTTTCAAATGAACTAATAAAGCATATGACTGGGAAGATCCAAAAGGATTTAAGAAAGAAATGTCATTTAAAATATGCCTGTGTTCAAAACTTGATAATTAGGAAGAGAAAAATTCCAAGTCAATGGGCTAGGCCAGTTAATAGAATAGCAAATAGTAATAGTGATAGTGATGGTGACAGTGACAGTGATAGGAAAGGGTAAGGTTCAAAAATGGTGGAGTGGGGTGGGGAGGAAAAGAGGGTAACTAGGGTGAAAATAATATCAGAAAGAGGGGTTTAGCAAGACCTCGTGCCAAAAAACATGAACTTAATTCTGCAGCTACACAGTTTTTAAATTTTACTGCATAGTAAAATCCCCTGTAGACCTTGTTGTGAAACGCAGCAATTTGGGCTTCCCTTTAGAGCTGCACATTCACAAGGTTTGGGTTGGGACTTAATAATCTGCATTTTTAAAAAGTTTCCGGGTGCTGCTCCTGGTCCAGGAATGACACATGTTTTCTTTTGTTTTATTTTGCTTTTTCCACAGGTGATAATCCCAAACTGGATGACGCATTGAAGGCCACTGCTCTAATCAAGTAGGCAGTGGGAAATGCCTTCAAAGGAAGTGATGTTATCTGATCTACATTTTAGGGAGATCAAGGATGGATTGGAAGGACATAGCTGGGAGCAAAGAGACCACTTATAAGGTTCTTAAAATAGTGGAGGCAGAAAAATGAAGTGGTGAAAGATAGACAAAGGAAACGTGGGGAAGAATGCAGAGTCAAAATCAAGAAGATGCAAAGACTGATCAGAGAGGGAGGTGAGGGAAAAGGAGGAATCAAGTGTGACTCTGAGGTTTCAAGGCAGGATTACAGAGAAGATTGTGATAACATTCATGGAAATAAGGAGAAGAAGCAGGTTCAAGGTGGAAGATGACAAATGTGGCTGGGATTGAAGTCTATCTTGGTAGCTTACTCCACATTTTTTGCCTTTATTATAGGGTATTTTTCCAGCAGAACATTATTGCTTGCACTGTCTGGTCTGTTCAACAAAAGCACTTCTGTGTATCCTTTTCATATTTTGAGCTCTGTTGGTCAAACAGGGGTCTCGAGTCCCCTGGAGTTAGAGACAAATTCAAGGGAAATGAGAATTAAGTCTGTTGTGTATTTTAATATGCATATGCTTTCATATGAATAATATCATACAGATTAATTGCCTGTTTGATTAACTTCTTACAGAGATTGTGGGGGAAAATTAGACACACACAGCTTGTGCATTTCTCCTTCAAGTGAATTTCTAAGTGAGAATTTAAAAAAAAAGGTTAGAACCATTTTTGAAGTGATGCCAGGTCTATTTTTATCACAGAAGAGTTCTCATGAAAATACATAATAAGCTGTATTCATATTAGCTTTACATACAACTTTTTGGCATTCACCTACATTCATATGTGTAATCATATATCAATTATGCGAAGGATTATCAACATGCTGCATTTTGTTTGGGGTACTACAAAAAATGTATCTGAGTATCTACTTCAGAACCTTTGTGGTTTTTTTCATTTTACTTATAGATATAAAAATAACAGTACATTTTATTTTTGAAGTGGTTCCTTTACATAGTATTTTCATAAACACTCTCAGACTTGAGCAAGAAAAAAGAGGGTGATAACTTCAGGAAAATACATGAGTCTTTTGGGGGAAGATCTTTTCATTTGGCTTTTTCCAGCTTTACTGAAGTAATATAATTGACAAAAATTATAAATATATATATGCATATATACATATATATTTAAGGTGTACAACATGATGTTTTGAAATACACATGCATTGTGAAATGATTGACAGGAAGTATAGAAGGTTGCCTTGAACCTTAAACTCTGCTTCCCAGAAGTGTTACTGGCATGCTCTCAGGCATTTTTTAAAATAATCATCGTAAGTAGCAATCTATGTGTGAACAGCAGAAAATTATATTGACTGGGAAATTGTTGTTTTGTGTTTTATTTTCCCCTGCCATTAACAGTTCAGCTTCTGGGTGTGAGACAAATTCATAGACATTTTAGAAGGTGGAAAAATTTGAGGGGAAGTACTTATGTGAAAAACTGTAGTGGACAGTTTTTAATATAACCATCTATTAAATTCAAAGCAAATTTAAGCTCCCTCAGTGTTACTTAGCAATGAAAAGAGCCTTAATTTCTGGTTTAAGTGAGATTATCTTTATAGTCTGTTTATTAATACTGATGAAACTCAAGACTAAAGGAATCTTCCAGCCTAACAGATGCTACCTCACGATAACTTTATTGCAGTTAATTCTTATTATTTGCCTAAGAATTTAAATTCCCAGTGAGTGAAGACATGTGTTTTATATGGATAACTAATAAATATCTTTAAAGAAGTTCATAGTTCATGTAGCCCAGTACCATTTCTTTGGCTGTTTTACCAAAAAACTGTAGCTGAATTCCTTGGCCTGTAAGTCAAAGCCTTAGTAGTGAGTCCATGACCCTTTCCTTTAATATGTTTTAGACAACAGGAAATGTTTGAATTTTAAGAGGAAGTAATGATTTTATAGTACTTAATCTGTGCCACTTCTGGGGTAAGGAATTATTAATTCATTCTTTATTTCAACAAATATTTATGAGGTACCTACTATATCCTAGACACTGCTCTGGCTGGGCTAAGGCATTTGGTATATTTATTGCATAGCATATTAGCCGAGTTCCCTTCTTTTAGTCCAAACTTGCAGTTTACTTTCTTTGCAATGTATTAACATGGGGCAGATGAGATATCTCTCTCTAACTTTACCTTATTTTTTCAATGTAGTACACATGGATATTTTCAAAACTTTTTCAAAACTAAAGAAGGCTGTGTGGTGGGTTGTTCTTAGTGATCATAAGGGAGTGTGTGTATAGATATATGTGTATATACATATATATTTCTCTTTTATTGTTTCTTAGTTTTCAAAGGCAAGTTCTTATTTTTGTGGTTGACAGAAAGGGCCACCCCGGCCCATGCAGAGATCCAATCAGGTATCATGCAATTATGAAAAATAAATATTTATTCTAAAATGTATGAAGTCTGTACATTCTCTTTATTTCAATTACTGGGCCATGAAATAGTCAATTGCACATTCTTTTATTCTATAAATTGGAACATACTGAATAATTACATGGCTTCTAAATTTCAGAACTTCGTTCAACAGAGTAGCTGTAGTCCCTGATCTCTGTTTTAATATGCTGCCAGTGATTGCAAGTCAGAATAGCACAATACCGCCGGATGACTATTATTCACTCAGTTGTTTCCTTGAATGGCTTCGGGGCATGAAGTAAACTCCACTACATCGCTGTCCTCATAATGAGAGTGTTCTGCTGTATAAACAAGTTCCCCACAGGACCTACCTGCTGATAGGACCCAGTGAACCAAATACTTCACAGAGGCTCCTCCCTGCCATTCTTCAGTATTGCACGCGTCATTTTCAAGAGAAAATTTGATGCAAAGAAGCAGAAAATGGAGCTACTGACTCCTAGGTCTGTTGCTACAACCTGGCTTAGTAACAAAACCTCAATTCAATTTCTGGGTCCTGTGAGATAACAGAAGTTTCAAAGTTCCCGATAAAACTGTGGAAATATAAATTCTTATTCTACCTGACCAGTTTCTTTCTGGTATTCAGTGAAATCAGTCTGCCCAAGGAAACCACTAAAACAAAGCATGAAGTTATGCAGGGCTGTTCATTTGCTGGAAACATTCACTGGAAAAAACTGACTCATGCAGAAAATGGATGGTTTTTTATTCCAGTGTTTAAAAGATGACAGCTTTGTTTTAAAAACATTTTTTCCACTATTAAAGTAAGGACACATATACGAGAAAAATACAGTTCAGAAACAATACTTTGCTACATGGAGTTCTCACATGTGGGGATATTAGAACAGCAAGTTTGGTTGAGTTATATGTGTGTTTTGTGTGCGGGCATATGTGTTGTTTTTACTACAAACATGTGATATATTGTTAATAATCTCACAGTATCGTAATTTTCTTTCATAAACTCTACATCAAAATGGTAGCAAAGGAACATTCTTTTTTTTTTTAATAATTTTATTGAATCATAATTATGTACATTGGTGCAATCACAGGGCACGATTCATATACATTCAGAAATATTTTTTTTTTAATAATTTTATTGAATCATAATTATGTACATTGGTGCAATCACAGGGCACGATTCATATACATTCAGAAATATTTTGATCATACTGTTACAGATATCCTTCATGGCATTTCCTTGATCACTATATAA
>CAUYON010077680.1:0-24996 GCA_963573935.1 Arctocebus calabarensis | reverse complement strand
AGGAGGAGACGGGGAAAGACCGGGAGAGAAACGGAGAGAGCTTCTCTCTCCCCACTTGAATTCTCTCCCTCTACCAGGAGCTTTAGTGTTTTCTGTATTCTTTTCTGTAAATAAATTCTGTCTTACCACTGGGGGTGGGGGTGGGGAATAATGTAATGAAGAATAATAAAATACATGTATTAAAAAAAAAAAAAAGAAAGAAAGAAAGACTCTAACAGACATGAGCAACTTGATTTCCTCCAGCACCATAATAGTCAGAGATTTTAACACTCCTTTGGCAGTGTTGGATAGATCCTCCAAAAAGAAGCTAAGCAAAGACATTTAAGACTTAAACTTAACCATTCAACATTTGGATTTAACAGACATCTACAGAACATTTCATTCTAACAATACTGAATACACATTCTTCTCATCAGTCCAGGAACATACTAGAAAATTGATCTCATCTTAGGTCACAAGTCTAACCTCAGCAAATTTAAAGAAATAGAAATTATTCCTTGCATCTTCTCAGACCATCATGGAATAAAAGTTGAACTCAATAACAATATGAATCTGCCTACTCATATAAAAACATGGAAGTTAAATCACCTTATACTGACTGATAGCTGTGTCATAGCTGAGATTAAGAAGGAAATTACCAAATTTTTGGAACAAAATGATAATGAAGACATGAATTATCAGAACCTCTGGGATATCACAAAGGTAATGCTAAGAGGGAAATTTATAGCACTGCAAGCCTTTCTCTAGAGAACAGAAAGAGAGGAAGTTAACAACTTAATGGGACACCTCAAGCAACTCAAAAAAGAAGAACAGCACAATCACAAACCCAGCAGAAGAAAATAAATAACCAAAATTAGAGCAGAATTAAATGAAATTGAAAACCAAAGGATAATACAATAGATCAATAAATCAAACAGTTGGTTTTTTGAAATGGTCAATAAAATAGATAAATCTTTGGCTGACCTAACCAGGAAAAATAAGTGAAATCTCTAATTTTTTCAATCAGAAATGGTAAAGATGAAATAACAACACACTCCTCAGAAATTAAAAAAATCCTTAATGAGTATCACAAGAAACTTTATTCTCAGAAATACAAAAATCTGAAGGAAATAGACCAATACTTGGAAGTATGCTACCTTCCAAGACTTAGCCAGAATGAAGTGGAAATGTTGAACAGGCCTATATCAAGTTCTGAAATAGCATCAACTATACAAAATCTCCCTAAAAGGAAAAGCCCAGGAGCAGATGGCTTCACATTAGAAGTCTATCAAACGTTTAAAGAGGAACTATATTACTCAACCTTTTCCAAAATATAGAAAAAGAAGGAATACTACCCAACATATTCTATGAAGCAAACATCACTTTGATTCCCAAACCAGGAAAAGACCCAACAAGAAAAGAAAATTATAGACTAATATCACTAAAAAAATTGATGCAAAAATATTCAACATAATCCTAACAAACAGAATCCAGCAACACATCAAACAAATTATACACCATGACCAAGGGGTCTCATACCCAGGGTCTCAAGGCTGGTTCAATATACGTAAATCTATAAATATAATTCAGCACATAAACAAATTCAAAAACAAAGACCATATGATTCTCTCAATTGATGCAGAAAAAGCTTTTGATAATATCCAGCTGCCTTTCAAGATCGGAACACTTGACAAAATTGGTATAGAAGGGAAATTTCTTAAACTAATAGAGGCCATCTACAGCAAACCCACAGCCAATATTGTATTTAATGGAGTTAAATTGAAATCATTTCCACTTAGATCAGGAACCAGGCAAGGTTACCCATTGTCTACACTGCTTTTAAACATTGTATTGGAAGTCTTATCAATCACAATTAGAAAAGAAAAGGCAATCAAGGGTATCCATATATGGTCAGAAGAGATCAAACTTTCACTCTTTGCAGATCATATGATTATATATTTGTAAAACACCAGGGATTCTACTATAAAACTTTTAGAAGTGATCAAGGAATACAGCAGTGTCTCAGGTTACAAAATCAACACTCATAAATCTGTACCCTTTACATACCAACAATAGCCAAGCTGAAAAAATAGTCAAGGACTCTATTCCATTCACAGTAGTGCCAAGAGGATGAAATATGTGGGAGTTTACCTAACAAAGGATGTGAAAGATCTCTATAAAGAGAACTATGAAACTCTTAATAAAAATTTAAAAAAAAAAAAAGAAAAAGAAAAAGAAAGAAACTCCAAGAAAAGAAAAAGCTGAAGATGTTAACAAATGGAAAAACATACCATGCTCATAGCTGGGAAGACTCAACATTGTTAAAACGTCCATTATACCCAAAGCAATATACAATTTTAATGCAATCCCTGTTAAAGTTCCACTGTCATACTTTAAAGATCTCTAAAAAATAATACTTCATTTTATATGGGATCAGAAAAAACCTCAAATAGCCAAGACATTACTCAGAAATTAAAACAAAGCAGGAGTAATTATGCTACCAGACCTCAGACTATATGATAAATGGATAGTGATCAAACAGTGGTACTGGCACAAAAACAGAGAGGCAGAGGTATGGAACAGAATAGAGAACCAATAGATGAACCCAACTACTTACTGTTATTTGATCTTTGATAAGCCAATTAAAAACATTCAGTGGGGAAAAGATTCCCTATTTAACAAATGGTGCTGGGTGAACTGGCTGGCGACCTGTAGAAGACTGAAACTAGACCCACACCTTTCACCATGAACTAAGATACACTCTCATGGATTAAAGTTTTAAACTTAATACATGAAACTTAAGACTATAAAAATACTAGAAGAAAGTGCAGAGAAAATTCTTGGAGAAATCGGCCTGGGTGAATATTTTATGAGGAGGACCCCCTGGGTAGCATCAAAAGTACACTACTGGGACCTGATTAAACTAAAAAGCTTCTGCACATCCAAGAACACAGTAAGTAAAGGAAGCAGACAGCTCTCCTCAGAATGGGAGGAGATTTTTGGAAGTTACAACTCTGACAAAGGCTTAATAACCAGAATCCATGGAGAACTCAAATGTATTACAAGAAAAGAGCAAGTGAGCCCATCTCAGGTGGGCAAGGGACTTGAAGAGAAACTTCTCTGAACAAAAGATGTGCACAGCCTACAGACATATCAAAAAGTGCTCATTATCCTTAATCATCAGAGAAATGCAAATCAAAACTACTTTGAGATATCATCTAAGTCCAGTAAGATTAGCCCACATCACAAAATCCCCAAACCAGAGATGTTGGTGTTGATGTGGAGAAAATGGAACACTTCTACACTGCTGGTGGGAAGGCAAACTAATATGCTCCTTTTGGAAAGATGTTTGGAGAACACTTAGGGATCTAAAAATAGACCTGCCATTCGATCCTACAATTCTTCTACTAGGTATATATCCAGAAGACCTAAAATCACTTTATAACAGAGATATTTCTACCAGAATGTTTATTGCAGCCCAATTCATAATTGCTAAGTCATTTAAGAAGCCCAAGTGCCCATCAACCCATGAATGGATTAATAAATTGTGGTATATGTACACCATGGAATACAATGCAGCCTTAAAGAAAGATGAAGACTTTACCTTTTACATTTTTACATGGATGGAGCTGGAATGTATTGTTCTTAGCAAAGTATCTCAAGAATGGAAGAAAAAGTATCCAATGTACTCAGCCCTACTATGAAACCAAGTGATAGCTTTCATATGAAAGCTATAACCCAATTATACTCCAAGAATATGGGGGAAAGGGAGAGAGAGGGGAGGGGAGAGGGAGGATGGGTAGAAGGAGAGTGATTGGTGGTATCACACCTACGGTGCATCTCACAAGGGTACATGTGAAATTTACTAAATGTTGAATATAAATGTCTTAACACAATAACTAAGAAAATGCCGTGAAGGCTATGTTAGCCAGTTTGATGAAATATAAAATATACAATATTTCAAATTGTATATAAAACCAGCACATTGTATCCCATGATTGCACTGATGTATAACACTATGATTTAAGAAAAAAGAAAAACAAGACATTACTGGTTGCCTTGAAGTATGTGAAGGATTACCACATAAAAACAGAATTAAATTTCTTCTGTGTGACAAGAGAAAAAACTAAGATACATTGGGACAAGTTCCAAGACAATAGATTGATCCAGCATAAGAAATAATTATTTGACAGTCATAGCTGCCAAAATTAATAGAGAATGGCTCCAAGAAGTGTGGAGACAAAGTCTGGCCATAATCCAGGTTGCCTTTCCTCTCTGCCTATCCTACTGGAGCCTCCTTCCCTCCTACTGACTGGCCTCCTCCTCTCCAGCCTGAGGAAGACATTCAAACATTCTCCTCTGATACTCAGCTGTCTAAAATCCTCCAACTCATGCCAGTGTCTTTAGGAGAAATCCAATCTCCTCCCTCATAACTTTACATTTTCTGCCTCCTTTTTAACAGTCCTACTTTTATAGTCTGGGTTATAGCCCAAATAAACATTTTCTAGATCTTTGAACAGAACCTATTGTTCTTTCCTCCAGACTTTGATGCTTACTAAGGCATACAATGGTAATGAGTTTAATTAGATAAATATATTTCTGTTATTGTTTAGCCAGTGAAAAGGCATTTTCCCCTACTAAAGTCTTCTGGAACATTGTGGATAAGTGGACTTATCCAAAGCTGTGGATAAATAGACTTTTAGACAGGAGAGCCTTTTATAGACATTTAAGTCACAAGCACAACTTGGTCTGGTCTGTCCACTTTCTCAGAACTTTGAACTGAATTAATTAATACATTTTAGATATAGATGTATATATACAGGCTTCAGAAATGAGGTCTCATGGTTTTGCCCATGCCAGAGTGTAGTGGGTTGTCACAGGCTTGTTTTATAGGCTGTGTTTCCTACTAGACTCTGAGCTCAGACAGGCCAAGAACCTGTGCATTTTCACTGACAGTCATAACCCCAATACTTACCATTAGGGCGTAGCATAAAAAAAAATGTGTTTGGTAAGTTCAGGCAAAGAAGAGCAAGAATCCAGAAAGACCAGATGAAGCAATAGAAGGAAGTATAAAATACTTTCTCAGAAACTTTAAAAGGTTATTCAGGCTCTCGTAGTGGTTAAACAAGATGACCACTGAGGTTCCTGAGTTTTCCCCAAGGTAAGGCTCAAGGAAGTTGCCACAAGATAGACTCCCAAATTAAGGCTCAAAATTAAACCTTGAGATGCCAGTTGGAGACAGGGACCCAAACACCTAGGGTTTTATCAGACATTTGTCAAAGGGGCACTGATTATTTAATTTCAGAAACACATACCAATCATTTGTGCTAGTGTTGTTCAAATATTTTTGTTTATAGGCCTTGCAAAAAATACTATTTCTTTTTCTCTTTGAATTTGTATTTTTCTTTCCCATCCCTAGAGCATGCTATCCTTACATGCATATATAGTTATGCTCAAAGTTCTTTATGTCACCTTATTATAATTATTTGCAACAAAATGTAGGATTTACTTTTAATTTTTTATACGCATAGGCTATAAATTTTCTTTGAGCTAAGAATTCATTAAAATTATAATTGGTATAAAATTGATAAGAATAATCTACATATATTAATATGCAAATATGAAAGGTAAACAAAATTATGAAAAGTATGAATACATAAAATAAAATTATGTTATAAACTCCAGAAAAGCTATGGGATGTGAGAAAACAAGCTGGAAAATACTGTTGGGGCACTTTAAAACAGGTATTTTGTGATTAAGCTTTATGATACCTGAAAAATAGAAAAATAACTTGAGTTACTAGAAGATTTTTACAATTACATTTTGTTTTCGGAACTGAGGTTCTCTGATGGTGTTACCAGTCTAACCTTGTGCCATTCACAAGGTTATGTTTTATGGAAATGCCAATAAAGGACTCTTAGAATGCAGCCCAGTCTACCCTGTATTAAAAGAGTCATTCCAGATGTGACACAACAGGACACTTTTACTTAAAAAAACTAAGATGTTAGGGCCAAGTGTGGTGGCTCACACCTGTAATCCTAGCACTCTGGGAGGCCAAGGCAAATGGATTGCCTGAGCTCACAGGTTTGAGACCAGCCTGAGCTGGAGTGAGACCTCACCTCTAAAAACAGCTGGGCATGTGGCAGACACCTATTAGTCCCAGCTACTTGGGAGCTATGATGCCACAGCACTCTACTGAGGGTGACAAAATAACACTGTGTCTCCAAAAAAAAAAAAGAAAAAACTAACATATTGGAATTATGGTACCTATAACTTTCAATTATATCCAAGAAATAAATGTAATAACTTTTTTTAATTAAATCATAGCTGTGTACATTACTGCAATGTGGGTGGGGTGCAATGTACTGGTTTTCTATACCATTTGAAATATTTTTAACAAACTGGGTAATATAGCCTTAACGGCATTTTCTTATTTCTTGTGTTAAGACATTTATATTCTATACTTAATAAATTTAACACATACCCTGTAAAATGTACCGTAGGTGTGGTCCCACTAATCACCCTCCCCTCTACCCATCTTCCCCCTCCCCTCCCCTCCCTCTCCTCTTTCCCCTTCTTCTTGGGCTATAATTGGGTTATAGCCTTCATATGAAAGCTATAAATTGGTTTCATAGTAGGGCTAAGGACATTGGATACTTTTTCTTCCATTCTTGAGATACTTTGCTAAGAAGAATATGTTCCATCTCTATCATGTAAACATGAAAGAGGTAAAGTTTCCATCTTTTTTAAGGCTGCATAATATTCCATGGTATACATATACAATTTATTAATCCATTCATGGGTTGATGGGCACTTGGGCTTCTTAAATAACTTAGCAATTATGAATTGGGCTTCAATAAACATTCTGGTGCAAATATCTTTGTTATAAAGTAAGACTATCCCACATTACAAAATCCCAAAACCAGAGCTGTTGACATGGATGTGGAAAAAAAGGGAACACTTCTGCACTGCTGGTGGAAATGCAAACTAATACATTCCTTTTGGAAAGATGTTTGGAGATGACTTAAGGATCTAAAAATAGACCTGCCATTCAATCCTTCAATTCCTACTAGGTATACATCCAAAAGACCAAAAATCACTTTATAACATTTTTTTTTAACTTCAAGAATCATCAGGGAGGCAACACTAAATTCAGAGTTGCAAATTATGGACAAGAAAATGTTTAGGAATAATGGCCAAGCAGAAAATCAAATTCTCTGGATAAATAAACTGAGGATGTCTAGATACTAACCAAAGAAAGTAGAAAACTAGAAATTGGTATTCACTCCAACATGGGTACACACCTAGTATCTTAAAAGATGAAATCAATTTTGCTCACTGAGAGGAAGTAGATGTTAAATAGCTGAGGCTGCTTCAAAGCACCGCTTGATTCAATGGGCAAGACAAAATCCCAAGGGACATGACTGTGACTATTTAACAGGTGATGAAATGACTGGCACAGATAATAGCTACCAAAACCTGACAACACTGTGGAAAATACTATGCCAGAATCTGGGAGGGAAAAAAAAACCTGAAATCATGGACAGAGAACACCACAGATAAAGCATGAGGACGGAGAAGAGACAGAGGCAGCCTCCTTATGGAACAGTATGCAAGTCTCTGTCCTAAGGTCTGTCACGGACTCAGAGCCACAGACCAACATATCCATGCATCAGATCCCACTGCCTTAAAACCATGACACCATGAAAAGTCATTGGACTCATATTGCAAATTCAACACCAAATGTCAAAGAATAGGGAAGCAATTACTTTGTCATTCCACATCATCTGAGAAAGAACTACAATTTGTGATTCATTTGGAACTATAAAGTGAGACCTGGAAGTCTAGAACCTTCTAAGTCCAGTTTGTATGGAATCTATACATAGTATATAGTCAATCATTAATAAGCAATATTAAAATGTATTCCTTTTCTAAAAAACTACCAAAATTTTCTCCAATAGTGAATGTAATCGCTAGTAGACAGACTCATGAGACTCAGAGATGGCACTCTGAGCTGTCTTGGGAGGCTGGAAGTGAAGGTGGTGCACCTCTTTCCCTTGAAGACATAACCCAACAGATGAGATCTCAGCAGAGAGACAAAAGTTAGTTTCTCCACTCAGGGCCCCGCAGTCTTCCAAACCAAGCCAGGAGCTCTTGAAGGCCTGTTAACTTATAAATTACAGTGGGGTACCTGACGGAATGATGTACTTATTCCCTCATTCACTTCTTGGGGTGTGCACATACATGTCATTTGGATACATTTCACAAGCCAGCCAATGTTTCTGCTTTGTTGTGTCAAAGAAGGCTTTTCCATGCTCCATTTTCTTCACCAAAATTAAAATACTGGTCATGAAGGAAAGGTTAAATACCAAAAAAAGTTTGCTCTCACAAGCCAACCATTTCCAGGCCCAGGTTTTTAAGAACAAACTGCAAGGAACTCAGTTATAGTCTCCTTCCCAGCACCTACAGAGGAACCCGAGGGATATTTTATGTACCCTCACAGAAGGAAAAGGGCACAGAGACACTGGACTTGAACAGAACTCTACTCATAAAGTAGGTAGGATGGGAACTTAGGACATGAAGAGATTTAGGTGTTCTAGACAAAAATATATTTTGGGGGGTTTGGGGGTTTTTTGCCCCCTATGAAGACTGAGCTGGAATAAGTGATACTATACAATTATTAATATATATAAATTCCCACAAATACAATTAAGAATGTGCATTCTGCAGAACTCTTGCTATTTCAAAAACAACAAAAAAATTAACTTAAACTAGCTGAAGGGAGGAAAAAATGGGATTTATTTATTCCAGTTCATGTAGTTGGAAAATACAGGGACACATGAGCTTGAGACACTCTTGGACCTCCGAGACTCCGACTGCTAGCGGTTGATCTGTTTCTCCATTTTCAAGTTCTGTTCTCTTGAGTCATCCTCATTCTGCACGCAGCTTGCTGCATCCAGCCTCGGAAGTGGATCCTGGTATACCCTGCTGCGGTCCTTGTAGCTTATGATACACAAAGAAAAAGTTCATTATTCCCAACTTCCAGAGGGCCTCTGATCAACCCAGCTTGACATGTGTATGTTCTTGAGTCAATCACATCAGCCAAGGAAAAGACAGAGTGTGACACCAGTCCCAGGGCCCCTTTATTTCTGAGACTGATGGAGGATAGTGTAAGAGCCACAGACCACTGGGAACTAGTTCCCCATAGGATGAAGTTCTGCACCAGAGAAAAAGAAGGGAAGCAGGAAGAGAAAACCACACTGGCACTATCATAGGCCTCTGTGGAAACATTTGTCTTTGCTGGGTTAGGGCCCTTCCTTCTCTGTCCTCAGATGTTGGTTTTCTCAAGCGAGACTATTCTTCTGGATTTTGTCCTACAGAATCAATAAGGAGAGGGAGGGGGAAGAAAAAAGGGAGAAGGATACAAAGTGTACAAGGGTGTGAAGTTTTGAAGAGAGAGGCACAGGATCAAGGGAAATGGATGAGAGAGACAGGAAGGGTTTTAAGCATTGCTTTAGATTATGTTACACTTTTCATGTGGTTTAAGTAAATAAGCAATGAGAGAGCTTTTGTGAATTACTTTTCTAAATTGTTCCTTTGCCCACTTCAATAAAATTAGATCCATTATTGCATAAATACCATATTCTACTATATTTATAGATTGATCTGCCCTACCACATCAAAGACTCCTTGAAGATAGTGGGGTTATATTGTATACATTTCCAGAGTGCTTTGCCCACAGAAAGGACTCAGAATATATTTGCTGAATGAATTACAATTTTTTGATGTATGATTTTCTCTCCTCAAGTGACTCTCAGAGAGCCAGGCCCTCAAATTTTTAAAAATCCTGAAGAAAGTATTTCCATGGCCTTCTATTATAAACCTGCCTTTAAGTAAACACGAATTCTCTTTGCACCTTTCAGACATTCATTCTAAGGCATTTTCTCTTTTCATCTAAAATCAAGACAGCTAAGTCAATAATAATCTTTCAACACCATACAATCAAAGTAATTCAGACTTAGAAAAGAACTTAAAATATTGAAATCAACTATTCATTTTATAGAGAAACTACTGGCGTCTCTTTGTAGTCAAGTTGTTTATTTACCCATGTTGTGATATTCAGTGCCTAAAACAAGGGCTTGTGTCTGAATTTCAATTCTGGGACTATTTTCAGACATCATCTTATCTCAAAACATTATGTTTTCTTCGTGGCTTGTTCAAGCTGTTCCTATTCACACTAAGGAAGTATAATTATTCTTGTCTTTCCCAAGGTTCTTCATACGCAAGATGTGTGAGAATGATATGGGATAGTACAATGGTCTGAATGTCTGTGTCCCCTCCAAATTCATATGTTGAAATCCCAACTCTCATTGTGATCGTATTAAGAGCTGGGGGCTTTAGGAAGTAATTAGGTCATGAGGGTGGGGTCTTCATGACCAGGATGAGTGGCCTTATAAAAGGAACCCCAGAGGGCTCTTTCCTCTTCTTTCCACCATGTGAGAACACCATGGGAAAACAGTCTGCAACCCAAACTGACAATCCTAGCACCTTGATCTCAGAATTCTAGCCTCAAAAATGTAAGAAGTAAATTTCTGTTATTTAAACGTAAGAAGTAAATTTCTGTTATTTAAACCTCTCAGTCTATGGTAATTTGTTACAGTGGTTTAAATTGACCCACACAGGAAGTATAAAACCATAGCTTAAGATTTGAGAAGTCTTGAGGTTGGTTCTTTGAAGCTGTCTGATTTGGCATTGGCAAAAGTTTGCTTATCTGAAAAATAAAGTTCTAATGCTCTAACACTTAAAGCAACTGGACAGCTACAAGATGCTGAGCTGTGAGCATTGAATGAGACCACAAACAACACAACACAGATCCTCAATAAGTACTAGGTTTTTCCCAACAAACACAACCTCATTCATAGGCAAGTAATATTTATGAAAAACTCTGAAACATATATAAGTCTATGTGGAGGTCTACCATTTTAGCTCAATGAAGTGAATTCATTTGGAAGTTAGGGTTGAAGAGATTTAAATACACTATGCTAAATTAATCGTTATTATTAGTTAGTAATACTTCTTGGCTAACTCATAGTCTCATAATGCTAATGAAATGAAATCTTCCTTTAAATTGATTTTTATCATGAGAATATATATTATCACCATTCTCATACAGTAGCCCATACTGCAAAGTACTCAATGGAGTCTCTTAGGGTTTACTTAGAAGACAAAGTTATTTTGTCAGTGATAGAAGTGGAGATTAGGAACTAAGTAACAACTCCCTCCTTTAAGCATTAGCACCTAATTTACAATATCATGGCAGCCAAGGAGAGCAGTCTTGTAGATAAAAAGTAATTTGATAAAATAATGGCTGCCATTTTTCTACTGCAATTGCTCTGCAACATAATTTTTAGGAACCATATTTTTCCTCTTCTTGATGACAGGTAATGGAAAAAAATTCAGTTTTGTAAACCTTGATAGCAAACTAAGAACATTTGGATCTGTACAAGTGAACCATTTTTAACTGTTCCTCAATTATTTTTCCCTAAGTTGTATCCCATTTCATCAAAAAAAAAAGGGGGGGGAAAGTTTGATGATTTTTAAAAATCTCTGTTCAGAGCTGAGATTTTTAGATTAAAATAGTAATAAAATTATTATGAGCCTACAATGTAAAGATATTGGTTCATCTCCTACATTAAGATGCTCATAAATTAGTCTACAATTTATCATCATGAACATTAAAATATGCAATATAAAATTACACATACAGCTATTATGAAATGAAACTCGTGTTTTTTTTTCATAGACACTATATCCTTTTTTTCAAAAGTCTTGAAGCAATTTAAAAATTATCACAGAATGTAAAGTGCAATGTTTAAGAATAAATGTAAAACAGAACATCTAAAGGACACAGGAAAAATATTTCTTTTAAGCACCTGTGTTGAGTTGATTAAATTGCTCAAATCCTAAATTTGGCTATTTATTCTTCTGGATGCAAAGAATAAAAATAATGGACAATTGTAGTACATTTCCTTCTTATACACCCACCTTATCCTTTCACTAGTATTTTGTATAACCTAATTTCTTCTCTATTATTTTAATTATTTTTCATCTCATTTTGCTTTTAGAATTATATGCAGGTAACAATAATAAGTGGCTAATTTACACCTTTGATTTTTTTTTTTTTTTTTTTTTGTAGAGACAGAGTCTCACTTTGTCACCCTTGGTAGAGTGCTGTGCAGTCACAGCTCACAGCAACCTCTGGCTTCTGGGCTTAAGTGATTCTCTTGCCTCAGCCTCCCAAGTAGCTAGGACTACAGGCACCCACCACAACACCCGGCTATCTTTTGATGCAGTTTGGCCGGGGCTGGGCCACCCTCGGTATATGGGGCCAGCGCCCTACTCACTGAGCCACAGGCATCGCCCTGATCTTTTTTTTTTTTTTTGAGAAATTCTTGAGTTCAAGTGACCCTCTTACCTCAGACTCCTGATAGGCCTTTGATTTTTAATCTTTTGCATTAGTAATAGGTCAGTGGCCATACCTCTATGCAAGATAATAGAAAAGAGACCATTTAAATACCAAAAGTTAGCAGTTTAAACTACAGAGTGGCCATAAAGTTTGTGTCTAATTTAAAATAGTCTATATTTTTAATTGGACACAAATTTTATGGTCACCCTGTATTAAATAAGTTTAAAAGTGACAATTATATTTTATAAATTTACAGTAAATATAACTTAGCTTGTGCTTCCACTGTGCTATTGATGTGAAGTCATTCCTTCTGGTAAGTGCTAATTGTGAAATCAACTTATTAGAAACTGCTCCTTTTATAAAGGCAATATGCTCTGTATTCAACATAGCACAAAGCAGTTGCCATCATTTAATACAGCTGGCGAACAGATATACAATCTATCTAAAGACATTATTTTAAAATATTTAAAGATCCATACATTCATTCTCTCAACAGATACTCAATGGGCAACTTCAGTGTTCTGGACACCATTCTAGAAGTAAGAGATTCAACAGCAGAGCTGCTTCTGTGGTGCTTTATTCCATTCTAGTGGAGAATATAGGCAAAAATAGTACATATGCAATAGAAAGGAAAGTGCTTTGAAGAAAATAAAGCAACGTGGATAAGAAAGAAATGCAGGTAATATTTTTAAATATTATTAAATTTAGATAATTTAGACTAACATTTTCCAGAGAAAGAGAAAGCATCTTTAAGAAGACTTCAGAGCAGAAACCTAAATGTGAATATCTAGGGAAAGAGCATTCCAGGGGACATAAACCATGTTCCAAGGTCCTGGGGCAGGATCCTAGAAAAGAGTGCTCAAGAACAAACCAGGCTAATGCTAATTAAAACTACTAATTCATCCAGTTGTGTATTCTTCCTCTCTTTAATAGGGATTAAACAGTAGTGTTTTACAAAGATTGAGAAAATAATGATAGTCTGGGATTGACTTCCTTGACACAGTTAGGCCCATATATTGGTCCTGAATGTTGAGGTTTAGGATTCTGACAGGCTAACTAGTTATTAAATAGCTGCTAATTATCATTGGCCCCATTTTCCTAAAAATATGAAATTGGGATTATGTGAGTGGCCAATAATAAGGATGCTCTTGAATTCTGCTTCCCCTATAAATTATAACTTGGAGAAATAATGATTTAGTCATTTCTAAGTGTACAACATTTAAAATGTGTCTTAAGAACTTTGTCCCTAATTTGGAAATGATTTATCCTCATCATAAAAAAAAGCATAAAAACAAATTTAATAAATTTTTAAATAACTAATTTATTAAATAACTAATTTAATAATTTTTTTGCAGTTTTGGCCAGGGCCGGGCTTGATCTCACCACCCTCAGTATGTGGGGCCAGTGCTCTACTCTTTGAACCACAGGCACCACCTCTAATTTAATAATTTTTAAAAGATCAAGTCACATCACTCAAGGAAAAATTTTGTGTGGTTTTTCTGCCATCTTTTGGAGTTTTGTTCCACTTGACCTGTGAGAAACTCTGAGTGAAAGGGGGCTGAACTGCCCCAGCTATGCTGAGGTGTTGATGGATGGCTAGGTGAAAAGAGAAAGTCTGTCGCAAGTATGTCTTAGCAGAGCTCTCTGAGTTTTCTACAGAATTCATTAACAACTAAAATCATTTTCTTTGAAACCCTAGTTGGCTATCTCAAGGAAAAAACATTCAGACTGATATCTCTGATAGCTACTAGGTAATTACTTTACCCCCCAAAAGCGCAAACAAGATATTCTGTTCTCACTACAGTTGTTTATATTCCCTTCAATTTCTCTCTATTAATCCTATCTATTAATTCCCTTCAATTCCTCTCTATTGTCTTTTGACTCAGTCTACCAAGTAGCTCTACAACATCTGATTAAACAGTTTTCATTCAAAATAACTATAGGTATGTAAAAAGACCCAGCTATTTCTCGGAGTTATTCTTTGGTTAATCCAGACTTTGAAACGTGGTTCTTAATCTTGATTGATCCTTAAAGAGTTTGATAAAAGTTATTTGAGTTTCTCCCACACAAAGTTTTAACACATTCATGCATACTGAATTTTCACATGTTCACAGAAGCCCTGGATGATATGGAGTTATAACCTTTTCCATGACATCTACAAAAGGCTTTAGAGCCATTTACAGATCAGGCAGACAAACTTACCCTTGAAATCATTTGCAAATATTTGTCCTTCACTTGAAATCATTTACAAATATTTGTTCTTCCCTTTTCCCTAGCATTAAGCTATACAACAGACATAATGTATCCAGATCTGCCATGAGCCTGTCTTGAATACCTGATAAGACCCACATCCTTAGAGAATTCAGTGTGTTTAAATTGTTATGTGAGCCAACTAAGGCTTTAAGTGACTGCTATTGACTTGTTTATGACACAGTCAAGATGGTTTTTGCTAATAGTTCTGGTTTCCTATGGGACTTTGTCAAGTAATAAAGTCAATATTATCTAGTCTGTTTCTTTAATCAAGTCTAATTGTGGCATATCTACTCTCTGTTTCACATAATTAGATTTGCTTCTTTCAGACATCACATGTGAAGTGTTATCAAAGTCCAAGAAATTCTCCAATGAGAGAACAAGATTCTCACTGCACCATGGCAACCTTGTCTCTCACAGCTTTAACTCTCTGGTTTAGCAAATTACCAGCTGGGTGGTGAGACATATAAAATTAAAATTATAAATGATAATTAAAGCAAATAGACAACCTTCAGAATGGGAAAAGTTATTTGCATGTTTCAAATCTGACAAAGGGTTGATAACTAGAATCTACAGAGAACTCAAATTAATCAACATGAAAAAAGAGCAAACAATCCCATCTATCCCTGGGCAAGAAACATGAACAGAACTGTCTCTGAGGAAGACAGATGAATGGCTAAAAATTACATGAAAAAATACTCATCATCCCTAATCATCAGAGAAATGAAAATCAATCACCTAACTCCAGTGAGAATGGTCCACAGCACAAAGTCTCAAAGCTGCAGATGCTGGTATGGATGTGGAGAGAAGGGAACACTTTTAGACTGTTGGTGGGACTGCAAAGCCTCTTTGGAAAGAAGCATGGAGAATCCTCAAAGAACTCAAATTAGACCTTCAAATTTGATCCCACAATCCCATTACTAGGCATCTACCCAGAAGAAAAAATATCATTTTATCATAAGGAATTTTGTACTGACTGTTCATTGCAGCTCAATTTACAATCACAAAAATGTGGAAACAACCTAAATGTCCACCAACCCAGGAATGGATTAACAAGCTGTGGTTTATATATACCATGGAATACTATTCAGCCATTAAAAGAGTTGAAGACTCTACATCTTTTGTATTAATCTGGATGAAATTGAAACACATTCTTCTTAGCAAAGTATCACTAGAATGGAAGAGCAAGTATTCCAATGATAATTCTAATACTCAATAATAATATAAAGCCAGTAGATGATCTAATACACACCCACACATGAGAAAAACTCAATTCAATTCAAGTTGTTGGAAAGGTAATTTGAGGGAGGAGAGATAAGGGAGGAAGTAGGGGTATTGGTGTACTCCCACTTAGTGGGCACAATATAAGGGTATGTGGCACACCTCTTGGGGGTGAGACATAATTCCAAGAGGGACTCTACCTAACAAATGCAAACATTGTGACCTACTTGTTTGTACACTCACATTAATCTGAAATTTTTTGGAAAGTTTATTTTATAAATTATTTTATATGTTCAACAATATCATTATACCCTACTAAAGTTCAACAATTTGTTCTTATATTTGAATTTCCATAGTGATTCAATTCATTTTGAGGTTGAGGTCTTATATAAATGCCAAAGAAAAAGCAAAACTCAATCTTGTTTTTTAATTTGTCTTGAAAAAGTGAGTGAACTGAGTTCTTTCTAAGTTTATAATAAATCCTATTTGTTAAAATTGAATAAATGCTAAATAATCAATGTGTATGTCCTAAATGCTGTTCATTATCAAGCTGAGTTTGGCACATATTTATCTGAAGTCATCCTGTAGCTCCATCCCTCAGTACCTAGTTAAAAAAAATAATTCAGGTAACCACAGTACCAAAAGCCCTAAGCACAGTGACTTAACAAATCTCAGTGTTGAGGAGCTAGTTTCCAGAGTGGTTCAACATGTCTTGCGACAGTTTTGTCTGGATTATCTTTCTAAGAAAAATTATATGGCAAACAGTGTTAGAAGAGAAAGATTGTACCTCTCTTGTCAGAGAGCAGATTATTTTTTAAGTGATCAGAGTAATAAAGAAATATTCTGGAACAAAGTTTTGGAAAATTGGCTAGAAGTTTCTTTATAAGACTGAGGCTGAGGATTCCTCTATTGTGACGACAGTGCTACACACTGCTCCTCTACCATTTCACACAGCCCCTTAGGACTCGGAGGACAAGAGGAATGAATGTATATATGAAGCTCAAGCTATTACCTGTACCATGAGCAATAAATCCTTTGCCTCTGATCCAGGAATCTCACGCCTCTATCAGCGCTGTAACTGTGGCAGACTAACCGGTTAGTTTGTAATCAGAGGGGGAAAAAATCATAATACTTCAAACTAAGCTAAATAAGCAAAGATAATTAGGATAGAAAACAAATCTAGGGGAATTCTATATCTGGAAAAGATGGAATAATGGGCCAAATTTATCTTTGTGCCTAGGACTAGAAAAATATGTGAAAACAATGGTTGTTAGACCTGCTCATCAGGTGGTAAAAGACAGTGCTCTCCGAAAGGAGGGACACAAGGATCTGTAAGAGATCCCAGGCATCATGGAAGAGAAACAAGGCAGATCACAGCAGTCCTCCTAAGTTAAAGAGGTACAGTTGAAAAGCCAAAGAGGCCAGGGACATTAGAGTATGCAAGACAGAGTAAAGAAAAAGAAGGAGCTGCACAAAGAACTCTAGAGATCTGCAGAGGGTTCACCTCAAGTCATCACATGAACACTGATCTATGCATTTGCATGAAGAAACTACCAAAGGCAGAGAAAAGACACACCTGGAGCTCAAACAGACAAGGAATAATTTGTGTTCCCAATGGCCACTGTAAAAAATTCATACTTGTTAGAGGCTTGGGCAGATTACTCAGAAGAATAGTGCTTTAGTAGTGAGCTAAAATGAGCTCTAGACTAAAGATTCCTCTGGACTCACCTAACAAATATTAAAAACAAGCCTCAAAAGATTCAAACTGCTTCCAAGTGACTTAGCTGCATCTCAGAACAAAGCTCAAGAATATTCATGAGAATATGAAAATATCCAGCGTCTAACAAGGTAACACTCACATTGTCTGGCACCAATCAAAAGTCATCAAGCATGCAAAGAAGGAGGAAAATATAACTGATAAAGAAGAAGAGAGGGATATCCATGGATATTCTTCCTATTCACAGCTCAGCGGCAGGAGCTTGTGGACACACAGAAAATCCTGGAGCCTGTCTCAGCACTGCTGAATCAGAATTTGCATTTTAACAGGATCTGCTAGGTAATACAAATGCACATCAAAGTTTGAGAGTCACAGAACTAAAATTCAGAAGTCAAGAGGGTCATACTAAGAAGAGACTTAGAAGAACTGCTTGCTCAGAGACTTTTTTACATACATATTATTTATATTGTATTGGGTATCACAGGCAAGCTAGAGATGAAAAGTATGCAGAAGAGTAAGTGTAGGTTATATACAAATACTATATCATTTTGTTTTCATTTGGGGAGTTTTTATTTCAAAATACTGCAGGGGTACACATGTTTTTAGTAACATGGATTGCTTTTGTAATGCTTGAGTCGGGTACAACTGTGCCTATCACCCAAATAATGTTCATGGTGCCTGTTAGATAAGGTTTCATGTATACCTTCTTCCCCCAATCCTCTTGCTTGATTTCCCCTGAGTTTTACTTCCCTCTGCACACATGTGTGCTTATCAGCCAGTGCTAATTTAATTGTGAGCACCTGCAGTGTTTGTTTTTCCATTCTTTAGATACTTCATTTAAGTTATTGGTCTACAATGCCATTGAAATTGTTGCAAAAGGTATTAATTTGTTCTTTTTTATGACTGAGTAGTATTCCGTGGTGTGTGTATATATGCATGTGTGTGTATACACATATATATACACATAACACATTTTGTTAATCCACTCGTGAATTGATGGGCACTTGAGGTGATTCCACATCATTGCAACTGGGATCTGCTAACTGGGAAGTGTGCTGCAATAAGCATTTGTGTGCAGGTGTCTTTTGATAAAATGACTTGTTTTCCTTTGGGTAAATATCAGGTAGTGGGATTGCTGAATTGAATGGTAGGTCTACTTTTAGTTCTTTCAGTTCTTTCAGGTATCTCCGTGCTGTTTCCCATAATGGTTGTATTAATTTGCAATCTCACCAATAGTATATATTCATTCCTTTCTCTCAGCTTCCATGCCAGCATCTATTATTTTTATGCTTCTTAAAAATGCCAATCTAATTGCAGTAAGATGATATCTCATTGTGGTTTTATTAATAATTTGCATTTTCCTGATGATTAGTAATGTTGAACATTCTTTCATATATTCATTGGCCAGCTTTCTATCTTCTTTGGAAAAGCTTCTATACTTGTATTTTGATCACTTTTTCATGGGGGGGGGTTCTTATTGATTTCCTTAAGATTTTTGCAGATTCTGATTATTAGCCCTTTATCAGATGTACAAAGTTGGACACTTAAGTCCATGAACTCATCCTGGAAAATGTGCTACACACGTCACTGCTGAATGTCCCTATGGTCACCATTGAGGAACTCCCCTTTGCACCAAAGCTAACACCTCACCAACCTTTCAAAGCAATGTTGGAACTCTTTTTGCCATCACATTACATGAGTTATGACAAGTTTGTGAACTCTTCTTAGAAAAAGTGTTACATGCCTCACTGTTGAATATGACTACAGTCACCTTCAAAGTTTTCCCCTTGGCCATCTGGTGAGCATAGTAATAATCAGCAAGGGGGCATGTAGTACTGGTGGTCATTCCAGAAAAAGAGTTCCAAAATTTCTTTTAAGAGTGGACTAGGTACTGGAATTGGTGCCTATCTTTCCAAGGTGGGTACTTTGAAGGTGACTATAGTGAAATCCACCAATGATGTTTATAGCACTTTTCCTAGAATGAGTTCATAAGCATAATTGTCTGGCCTCATATAGCTGGTCAATATTTTCTCCCATTCTGTGGATTGTCTATTTACTCTGTTGATTATTTCCTTATCTGTGCAGATGCCTTCTAATTTAATCAAATCTCATTTATTTATTTTTGTGGTTGGTGTGATTGCCATTGAAATCTTCTCCATAAATTCTTTGCTTAGGCTGATACCTAGAAAAGTTTTTCCTATATTTTATTCTAGTGTTCTTATGGTCTCATGCCTTACATTTGAGTCTTTTTTGGATCTTGAATTAATTGTTGTGAGTAGTGAGAGATACGGATCCTGCCTCATTTTTCTCTGTGTTTATCCAATTTTTCCAGCACCACTGAATAGATAGGACTTCTTTTCTCTAGTGTACATTATTGTCTGCTTTGTCAAACATTAGTTTCCTACAGACAAATGATTTTACATCTGGCATCTCTGTCCTGTTCTATTGGTCAATGCCTCTATTTTTGTTTGTGCCAATACCATAATGTTTTGGTTACTATAACATTGTATTATGGTTTCTAGACAAGCAAACAGTGAGGAAATTCACCAAGACCTTACCTTCTTGCATTATTCATGAATCAGCACAATAGTCACCACCTATACAAACCACCCCAAAACTAAAGCTCAGAGCTCTTATAAAACAATAGTTCAAAAGGTTAAAAAAAAAAAGCAATAAGTTATTACCCAAGAGGATGAACAGAACAAGATCCCACATTTCAACTCTGTCAAACAATGTAAATGGTTTGAATGACCCACTCAAGAAATATAAGTAAGAATTTAAAAGAAAGCATCTAATGTACTCAATATTAATATGAATCTAGTAGATAAACAACCATATGCCCAAAAGAGAGAGAAACACATTTAAATTCAAGAAGGAGGATCAGGGATGGGGAGGAGGTGTGGTAAGCTCTCACCTATTGGGTACAATGTAGGGGTATATGGCACACCTGCTGGGTGAAGGGCTCAGCTACAACTGATACTGTAACCTCACAAATTGAAGCAATGTAACCTAAATATATGTATGACAAAAAGAAGACATAATAATCCTAAATACTTATGTACCTAACACAAGAACATTCAGATTCAAAAAGCAAATTCTACAAATTAAAGCAAAAAGAAACAGTGGCAGCATAATTGCCAAAGACTTCAACAACCATATGTTAGAACAGGATGGATCATTGAAAATAAAGAAACACTGGACTTAAATATGACTCTAGAACAAATGGGCCTAAAATACATTTATGAAACATATTACCCCAAAACTATCAAATATATATTCTTCTCATCAGCACATAGAACATTCTCCAAGATTGATCATATCTTAGGCTATAAAACATATTTCAACAAATTCAAATATTCTCAGACAACAGTGCAATAAAACTATGAAGTTACTCCAAGAGAAACATTCAATTCTACACAAAGTCAAGGAAATTAAACAACCTCCTGCAGAATAGTTATTAGGTCACTAATTAAGTTAAAATGAAGATCAAAATATTCCTCTAACAGAACAACAAAGGGGACATGAGCTATCAAAATCTATGGGATTTACCAAATGCAGTCTTAAGGGGAAAAGTTAAAGCCTTAAATACCTATACAAAAAAGACAGAAATATCATAAACTAGCAACCTAATGACACACCTTAAGGAACTAGAAAAGGAAGAAGCAACCAAACCCAAAGCCAGCAAAGGAAAAGAAATAACTACGGTCAGGGCAGAACTAAATGAAATGAAAAACAAAATACAAAGGATTAAGGGGGGAAAAGGTTGCTTCTTTGAAAGGATAAACAAAATTAGTAGACCTCTTGCTAGATTAACCAGGAATAGAAGAGAAAGTACCCAAATAAGTTCAATCAGAAATTAAAAAGGATATACTACAACCAATACCACAGAAATACAAAATATCATCTTTGAATACTATGGAAATCTATCACAAACTCAAAAAGGTGAAGGGCATGGACAAATTCCTAGAAACACACAACATAACCTCCCAAGGTTCAGTCAGGAAGAAATAGAACTCCTGAACAGACTGATAACAAACAGCAAGATTGAAGCAGTAATAAAAAATCTTCCAAGAATAAAAAGCCCCATACCAGATGAATTCACTACCAAATTCTATCAGGCATACAAAAAACAGCTGGTACCCATATTGCAGAGGTTCTTCCATAACACCAAGAAGGAGGGAATCCTGCCCAAGTCATTCTACCAACCCATGTCACCTTGATACCAAAGCCAGGAAAGGACACTACAAAATTGGAAAACTACAAACCAATATCCCTACCTATGAATATAGTTGCGAAACTCTTAATAAAATACTAGCAAACCAAATTCAATAGCTCATCAAAAAAATAATAATAATCCACCATGACCAACTGGGCTTCATCCCAGGGATGTGAGAATTGTTAAACATACATAATCAATAAATGTCACTCACCTTTCCATAAGCAGAAACAAAAACAAAAACCACATGATCATCTGAATAGATGCAGAAAAAGCATTCAACAGAATCCACACCCTTTCATGATAAAAACCCTCAACAAACTGGGTACAGTAGGAACATATCTCAAAATGATAAAAGCTACAGATGACAAAACCATGGCAAACATCATATGAAGTGGGGGAAAGTTGAAAGCGTTCCCAAAAGAACTGGAACAAGACAAGATGCCTACTTCACCACTGGTGTTCAACATAAAGGGAAAATTCCTAGCCAGAGCAATCTGGTAAGAGAAAGAAATTAAGGCTATTCAAAAGAAAAAGAGAAGGTCAAACTACTGCTTTTTGCTGGCACTGTCATCTTAACAGTGCCAGCAAAAACTCCACCCAGAGACTCCTGGAATTGATAAATAAATTCAGCAAAGTCTCAGGTTACAAAATCAATGTACACAAATCAGTAACATTCCTACTAAGGAATGCTGGACTTAAATATGACTCTAAAACAAATGGACTAATAACAGTCAAGCTGAGACTCAAATCAAAGACTCAATACCATTCACAAAAGCTACAAAGACAATGACTTTAATATATGACTTATTAACCATATTCTTATTTTTACTTATTAAAAATATTAGTTTAAACATATATTATTACATTCATGTCTTTAATTTCTGAAAGTCCCTTCTTGATTTGTTTTAATGAAATGTTGATTTTGTTTTATTAGTCCTTATCTTCTTTATTCTTTTTGAATACACTAATAAGAAGTTGGGAATTTATTGTTGGTTTTTATTGTAAGCTACATTTTATCCCTTGAATTGGCTTTTTTCCCCTCTGCAGTGCTTTTCTGTTGTTGTATTGAAAAGTCTTTTTTCATATTTTATTGATTTATGAATAAAAAGTTTGACCAGGACCTGTAGATCAACAGGACTTAACACTTGATAGACTTCACTTTAGAGTAAAGGGTAATGAAACAGCCCCAAATGCCAGAGTAGCAGCCTTTATTCTTCCCAGCTGGTTATTTAACTTCTGCAGAGAAAAATTTCCTGGATTATTTTATCAGGGGTTAAATATTGAGTTGTCCATACTCTGCCTGCCAGAGAACAGTGTAGGGAAAAGCAAAGAACCAAAGTATTAGTATTCTAGTGGACACACTTAATTTCCACATGCCTATTTTAGTATACTTTCCTATTCTCACCTTCCAGACTGGCTCAATACAAGTCTGGAGTCTTTTGAGTGATTCTATCTGACTCATTTTTGACCTCTGGCCCAGACTGTGCTGAACACACCAACAGGACGCACCTGTCTCTTCCATCTTCCAAGTAAGGGCTAAAATATCCTGTCAGGTGTTGTTGCTTCACTCTTCCATATGCCGTTAAGTATATTTCAGTTCTTATTCTCTAAGATTTCATTAAGGTGTTCAGAAGAATTAGCCATCTAGAATAGGAAGCCAAACAAGTATTCTACATACATTATTTTGCTTAGTCTCAGTCTAGCTTCTAACCACAAAAGAAAGTCTCTCTTCATCAGCTTCTGACTTCAGAATGAGGTCACATTCCTTTGTGTGTACAAGACATGATGGTATAATTTTCACCCTTCGGGATGGAGGTCTCAAGTGCTCTCTCTGCCTCTGGGGCCATCTCCTTGCATCCAGATAGTCTTCCTGTCCTGAGCTACCCCAATGCTCACATGTGCCACCAGAAGCACGCAGAGAAGCCTTGCCTGGGCTCATGGGGCAGCATCACAAACATGTCAATATACTTTTCAACATGTTCCCTGAAGACATTCTCAGAGCTTTATCTCCTCAAAATTTCAGAATATTGACTGTCTTCTTCATTCAATTCTGTGCCACTAATTCCTACCCCAAGAACAATTTTGCCTGAGCCCAGATTTCATAAAATCTCTATAAATAAGTCTTTCTCTCAGCTTCTTCTTCAACCTGTCTTCGAGAACTAAAATTTTAATCCCTTGAACCACACATGAAATATCCTCTTCACCATCATCCTCACTCATTCCTGTCCTTCCTCCCCCCACAAATCCTCTGTCATCCATTTCTGGATGACAAGAGCTCTCCAAGACATCAGTAGAAGCCAATAGATGCTGTTATTCACTGTATAGTTTTAAATAGGGAGCAAAATGATATTACTACCAGAATTACACAGAATGTTTAAAATAACACTGTGAAGAAGATATAAAAGGATCGCCAATTATTTTTAAGTTAATCTTTTCATTTTCTTAGTAATAATGTTCCTGAACCTAGCTTTTAGGTATTTATTTCAAATAAATAATCTACTTATTTTTTACTTAAAGAAAGCTTTGGAGTGCTGCCTTTTTTTTTTTTTAACATTTCTTAGTTCAAATCTTAAAATTTCATCCTAAGTTCCAAATTACACTCCTCAGAAAAACTCAGAGCAGCATGCCAAGATCACCACTGAAGTCAGTAAAATAGGGAAAGGGTGCCATTTTGAGAAAGTCCAACAAACCCTTTTAGATTCTACCATGTTTAGAAAGAGAGAATAGGCTTGGCGCCTGTGGCTCAACGGGCTAAGGCGCCAGCCACGTACACCTGAGCTGGCGGGTTTGAATCCAGCCCGGGCCCGCCAAACAACAATGAGGGCTGCAACCAAAAAATGGCCGGGCGTTGTGGCGGGCACCTGTAGTCCCAGCTACTTGGGAGGCGGAGGCAGGAGACTCACTTGCGCCCAGGAATTGGAGTTTGCTGTGAGCTGTGATGCCACAGCACTCTATCCAGGGTGACAGCTTGAGGCGCGGCTCCTGTGGCTCAGCGAGTGGGGCGCCGGCCCCATATACCGAAGGTGGTGGGTTCAAGCCTGGCCTCGGCCGAACTGCAAAACAAAAAAATAGCCGGGCGCTGTGGCGGGCGCCTGTAGTCCCAGCTACTAGGGAGGCTGAGGCAAGAGAATCGCTTAAGCCCAA
>CAUYON010077678.1:0-11160 GCA_963573935.1 Arctocebus calabarensis | reverse complement strand
GTAGCCTTAAAGAAAAATGGAGACTTTACCTCGTTCATGTTTCATGGATGGAGCTGGAACATATTCTTCTTAGCAAAGTATCTCAAGAATGGAAGAAAAAGTATCCATTGTACTCAGTCCTACTATGAAGCTAATTTATAGTTTTCATATGAAGGCTATAACCCAATTATAGCATAAGAATATGGGGAAAGTGACAAGGGCGGGGAGGGAAGGAGGGATGGGTGGAGGAAGGGTAAATGGAGGGGCCACACCTATGGTGCATCTTACATGGTTCAGACAAAACTTACTAAATGCAGAATACAAATGTCTTCATACAATAACCAAGAAAATGACATGATGGCTATGTCAAATAGTTTGATGAAAATGTTTCAGATTGTATATGAAACCAGCACATTGTACCCCTTGATTGCACTAATGTACTCAGCTATGATTCAACAATAAAAAAAAGAAAAGAAAAGAAATTGGAGAGCAGATCTCAAGTAAACAATAAGGTATTCAACAACCTCATTGAAACAAGCTGCAAGGACAAAGATAAGAAAGAGGTAGGAAGAGAACAGAGGACAGTTACGGAGTAGACCAGACAGCAGGAGCCCCTCCCCCACCTGGGAGCACTCTGGGAGCAGCAAAACACAGAGATCTGGGGGATCTCTGACCCCACAAGAGACTGCCACCAAGGACAAATAAGTCCCAGTTTTCCTGAACCTAGGAGTATCCTTCTCCAAGTCCCCATCCTGTCTGGCAGAATACTGGGCAACTGACAGGATCCCTTGTGGACATGGGAAGAAAGGAGACAGACCCTGCTGCCCCAATGTGGCTGGCAAGAATCTGGAGAGGCCTCTTTTTATTTGGTTGCCTGACTACTGCCCCAACAAAGGCCTGCTTCCCAATGCCTGGGTCTGTAGGAGCGTTAGCCCCTCCCTGACAGCCTGGAGGTGCTGCCCCACCTGCAAGCACCAGACAGGCAAAGGAGCTTTGATCCCTATCCACCCCCCATAGTAACCAAGGAAGCAAGGGTTACAGAGGTCATTGACTATGTCACTGGCAACCTGCAGATCCTCACCTCACCACTGGGAGGAAAGGAAGACAGGACCTGCTCCTGCAACCTGTCTGATTGAACTCTGAGAAGCCTCTGCATTTTATGGCCCAGTGAAATGAGTGGACCCTGGTCCTCACTGCAGGAGGAAATTCTGGCTCAACTATGCCAACTAAGATGAGACTGGGTCTCTCCTGAGTCTCTTTCCTGCTAGGAAGGATCTTTTCTTATTCCCTCTGGAGTGGCTCTGTCCTGCATCTGTGCCAAGTGGACCCTTCCTAGAGGTTTGGCCACCAGGTGCACTCCTGCCGAGTTGGAGAGGATGAGCCTACTCTGGGAAAGTCCAGGAAGCAGATGGGAAGCCAGAGATCCCAATTCCCCAATTGCAGGCAAAAGCCAAGGCATTCTTTTGAATCTGTTTTTGTGGGGGCTGGATCTTTGACTGCAACAGTTTGGTTTGACATCCTGGAGCCACGTGCATCCTAGAACTGTCTGTCACCTAGAGGTCCTGCCCATAGCAAGACAGGTTCTCAGGTACTCTCAGATGCTATAGTTCCCTAAGGGAGCTTTGGGCTGCTGTGTGTGGGAAGGGCCACAGTGATAAGCAACATTTCATTAGAATAGTCAGTGTAAAGGAGAGTGGTGAACTCCATATCCTGGGGCCTCTGGATCTGAGTTCAGGCTGCTAGTTTTAGTGTTCAAACAGGTCTCCTGGGTGCTGCCTAAGGGACCAAAACTAAATTATGTCTCAATAACAATTCAGGGACAATCTAATAGTCCAGCTAGAAAGTATAATAGATATATAAATAAACTGAAAATACACATAGGGAGGAATCAGCAGAATACCACCAGCAACTGAAAAATCAGAGCAGATCTACTCCCTCAGGAGATTACAAGAGAGATACATCTGAAAATACCCATCACAGAGAAATTGTTGAAATGACAGACATTGCATTCAGAATATGGATGGCAAATAAGATGAATGGAATGGAGGAGAAGGTGGAAAAAAAATGCAAAAGGAAATCTAAAAATTGTCTCAAGAAGTCAATGAAATTAAAGACAAAGTCACCAAGGATTTAGATATAAGTAGGAAGGATACAGCAGAGATTAAGAAATTAAAAGAGGCATTCAAAAAAGTTTGAAACAGTAGAAGGTAAGACTTTTGAACTAACCCAATATTCAAAGAAGCAGGAAAAGGAGAATAAAAGCAGAGCTTTCTCTGAGAGATATATGGTACTACATTCAAATCACAGGGATTGCTAAAGAAGAAAAAGAAAGTTCTAAAAGTATGAAAACTACTTTAAGGCATCATGATGGAGAATTTCCTGAGCATTCCGAGAGACCCTGAAATTCAGGTACTAGATAATTTTAGAACCCCAGCATGACTCAATTCAAACAAAGCTCCTAAACACATCATAATTGACTTGATCAAAGACAAAGTGAAACAAGAAAATTCTGGAAGCAACTTCTTACCAAAAGGGGAAAATTATCAGAATGACAGCAGATTTTTTTTTTTTTTTTTTGAGACAGAGTCTCACTATGTCACCTTGGTAGAGTGCCAAAGCATCACAGTTCATAGCATCATAAAACTCTTGGGCTTAAGTGATTCTCTAGTCTCAGCCTATCAAGTAGCTAGGACTACAGGCACCCACCACAATGCCTGGCTATTTTTTTGTTGTAGTTGTCATTATTGTGTTGGCAGTCTTGGACCAGGTTTTAAAACGCAGCCCTGGTGTATGTGGCTAGTGCCCTAGCCAATGTCATTATTGTGTTGGCAGTCTTGGACCAGGTTTTAAACCAGCCCTGGTGTATGTGGCCAGTGCCCTAGCCAATGAGCTACAAGTGCCAAGTCAGTGACAGTGGATTTTTCGGCTAAAACATTTCAAGCCAGATAAAGAAAAAAAAAAATCAGTCTAGAAGAGAGTGGTCATCTACCTTTAACCTCCTTAAGCAAAACAATTTGAAGCCCAGGATTCTTTATCCTGCTAAACTAAGTTTCATATTCAACAGAGAAATCAAATATTTTATTGAAATGTAAACATTAAGAAAACTCACCACAAGACCAGCTCTGCAGGAAGTACTCAGACCCATTCTTCATACTGACCACCACAATGGGCCTCCAATAAAGTGGACAACCAGAAACTAAATAACAAAGCCTAACTTCTTTAATACCATAACAGATAAATCTAAGCAATAGATCATTACAAAATAAGATGAACAGAATTCTACCATACTTATTAATTCTCTCAATAAATGCGAATGGCTTGAATTTGCCATTGAAGAGGCACAAGCCAGCTGACTGAATAAAAAAAAGCACAAGTCAACTATATATTTTCTTCAGGAAACATATCTAACTTCTAAGAAATAAAACTCAGGGTGAAAGGTTGGAAAATAACATTTCAGGCATATGGGAAACAGAAGAAAACAGAGGTTGCAATCTTATAGGAACCTTAAATCTTAAATTAAAAAAAAAAAAAGAAAGACAAAGACAGGCACTATATAATGGTCAAGAGAGCAAATGAACAAGAAGACATTTCAATCCTAAATATCTATGCATCCAAATTAAATGCTCCTAGATATATAAAACAAACCCTAACTTATCTGAACAATGTATCTGACAAAACCATAATAACTAGGGACTTCAACACCCCTCTGATAGAACTGAACAGATCTTCCAAGCAGAAACAAAAAGAAACAGTGGACTTAAAAACAACTTTAGGGCAAATGGGCTTCACAGACACATACAAAACATTGCATTCCAATAAAATTGAATATGCATTCTATTTGTTAGCCAATGGATCATCCTCCAAAATTGATAATATCCTAGGGCACAAGTCAAATCTCCACACACTTAAAAGAACAGAAATTATACCTTGGGACCAGAAGGATCATTCTTCTAGAAGGACTGAGAGAGAAAGAGAGAACCCAGTCAAACCTGGCACAGGGACTTTACCTAGATTGTAGCTCAGGGAGCACAGTGAGGAGGTGGTGAGCTGGACACAGCGTATGATCCAGAGTGGTAGATCAAGATCTGACAAATTAGGCAAGTGAATGCAACCAGCTAGGATTAGCTGACCCTCCATGGAGGTTTGTGATGGGAGGAAACCCTTCTGGAGTTTTCCGTTTGGGAGGAAGCTGCAGTTGAGTTAGAAAGCTTGGAAGAGTCTATAATCAAACAATCTACAGCAACCAGATTTGAATACCAGTTGGAGTGTATTTGCCACATGTTTGGAGGCTGGAGAGGCAAGGCAGCCATATAGAGAAGGCCTTGGTGGCCAGGGAGCTGCCATTGTGGAAAAGTCCTGAGGAGTTCTTAGTAGGGGCCTAAATCATGGCCATATTAATTCTGCCTGCTAGGACCAGAACTTCACTCTTGGGAAAGACTGAAGGACTTCCCCACCTGATGGGAACTGGTGTCAGGGGGCACTGTGAGACCTGCCCATGAAGAATTCTTGTGAGCTTTAAGATCCCAACCAGGCAGGTTCTGAATGTTGAGGAAAGAATCAGGCGATCACCAAAGGCACTAACTAACTTAGGAATAAGGACCATAAGAGGTTGCTGGGTGTGTTCTCCATCTCCTAAAAAAAAAAAAAACCACAATGCCACCTGGTGTCCTAGCAACATATTGCAACATATTGTCATCAAGAGCAAGGACTTCTGTATTTTCAGCCACGAGGAACAGTTTGGCTTTGCTCAGGCTGAGGCCACTTCAAGACCTAAGGTTTGAGATAAAGTAATTTGAAGCAAAGGAGGAAGTGAAAAGGAAAAAGAAGGACAAGAAGGTGAACAAGGAGAAAGAACACATGAGAAGGAACCAACAGAAAAATTTGGGCAACATGAAAAACCAAAACAGAAAAATTCCTCTAAGGGACCATGAGACAGCTACAGCAGAAGACTCCACCTATAAATAATTAATGAAACTTTTTTTTTTTTTTTTGCAGTTTTTGGCTGGGGCTGGGTTTGAACCCGCCACTTCATATGGCATATGGGGTCGGTGCCCTACTCCTTTGAGCCACAGGTGCTGCCCAAGAATTAATGGATTTGACACAAATGGAATTCAAAATATGGATGATAAAGACAATACAAGGAATGGATGAGAAAATGGAAAGACAGAACCAAAAGTCAAAAGAGAGATATGTAGAATATAAAAAAGATATGGCAGAGCTTAAGGAAATGAAGGAGACAATCAGGGAATGCAAAGATGTAGTAGAAAGTATCAAAAATAGGTTAGACCATGGAGAAGAAATAACCTCAGAGTTAGAGGATAAAGTTTTTGAGTTAACCCTGATAGTTAAAGAGGCAGAAAAGAAGAGAGAGAAAGCAGAACAGGCAGTTAGAGAACCATAATACTCCATGAAGCGCTCAAACATATGAATAATAAGGGGAAGAAGATTGCTCCAAAGGAATGGAAGGCCTCTTGGAGACTATCATAAATGAAAACTTCTCAAGAACCCAACACACTCCTTTCAGATGGACATCAAACCCCAGGTCATCTCAGCTCAAACAATTTCTTCAAGACACATTGTAATGAATATGGCCAAAGTCAAGATGAAAGAAAAAACTCTGCAAGCAGCCAGGAGTAAGCAATAACTGATTTACAGAGGCAGAGGCATTAGGCTGACAGCAGACTTTTTAACTGAAACTTTATAATCCAGAAGAGAATGGTCACCTACTTTCAACATTGTTTTTTTTTTGGCTGGGGCCGAGTTTGAACCTGCCACCTCCAGCATATGGGGCTGGCACCCTACCCACTGAGCCACAGGCACCACTCACCTTCAACATTCTTAAACAAAATAATATTCAGCCAAGAATTCTGTATCCTGCTAAACTAATCTTCAAAACTGATGAAGAAATCAAATCTTTTGCAGATACACAAACACTGAGGGAATTTGCCACAACAAGACCAGCTCTCCAGGGAATACTTAGACCTACTGTCAACAGTGACACAACGAATGGCCCACCAGCAAAGTAAACACACAGATGCTAAAGGTCAAAATATAGCTTCCACAATGGCACAAAGGATAAAAGTACACAACAGATTTTCACAAAATAAGATGAAGAGAAGTACAATTCTCTCAAAAAATGTCAATGGACTGAATTCACCACTGAAGAGGCACAGGGTGACTGGATGAAACAGCACAAGCCTTCCATATGCTGTCTCTGGGAGACCCATCTAGACTTGAAGGACAAATCAAGACTCAGGGTTAAGGTATGGAAGACAGTATTTCAAGCAAACGGAAATCAGAAGAAAGGAGAGGGTTGTAATCTTATTTTCAGATACAAGTGGATTTAAAGCAATTGAAGTTAAGAAAGACAAAGACAGTCACTTTGTACTAGTCAAGGGAATAACATAACAAGGAAACATTTCAATTCTAAATATTTATGCACCCAACTTAAATGCTTCCAGATTTATGAAACAGGCCTTGATGGGTCTGAGCAATACAATATCCAATAGCACCATAAAAGTTGGGGACTTTAACACCCTCCAGACAGAACTGGACAGATCCTCTAAACAGAAACTAAACAAAGATACAAAAGACACTTTGACCTTTGTATCACAATGTGACCCTAGAACAAATGGGATTAATAGACATATACAGAACACACCATCCCAAAGCTAAGGAATATATATTTTTCTTGTCAGCTCACGATACACAATCCAAAATCGACCACATCCTCGGAAACAAATTTAACCTCAGCAAAATTAATAGAAATTATATCTTGTATCTTTTTGGAACACCACTGAATAAAAATAGAACTCACTCCAACAAAAATTTTCATTTCCACATGAAGGCATATAAACTAAACAATCTTATGCTGAATGATAGCTAGATCAAAGAGATAAAGAAGAAAATAATTGGATTTATCCAACAAAATGATAATAAAGTCACGAGCTATCAAAACCTGTGGGATAATGCAAAGACAGTCCTAAGAGGAAAATTTATCACATCAAATGCTCATATCCAATACAGAAAGAATGTACAACACCCCAATGAACCATCTTGAAAAGGTGGAAAAGGAAGAGCAATCCAATCCCAGATCTAGAAGATGAAAAGAAATAGCCAAAATTAGATCAGAATTAAATGAAATTGAGAATATTAAGAACATTCAGCAGATCTGCAAAACATAAAGTTGGTTTTCTTGAAAAGATTTATAAAATGTACAAACCCTTGGCCAGAGTAATTAGAAACAGAAAAGATCTCTAATAACATCAATCAGAAACAAAAAAATGGAAAATAACAATAGATACTACTGAGATACAAATCATCACTGATTACTACAAAAACCTCTATATCTGAAAATTTGAAAATGTAGAGGAAATGGACCAATACCTGGAATCACACCACCTCCCTAAACTCAACCAAAAAGAATCAGAAATTTTGAATAGACCAATATCAAGCACCAAAACTGCAATGACAATACAAAAATCTTCCAAAAAGAAAAGTCCTGGACCAGAGGATTTTATACCAGAATTCTAATAAACCTTCAAAGAGGATCTCATACCTACATTGCAAAACCTACTCCAAAACATAGAGAAGGACGGAACCCTACCCAACACATTCTATGAAGCAAAGCAAACATCACTTGCATACCAAAACCAGGAAAGGACCCAACAAAAAGGGAAAACTATAGACAAATCTCACTAATGAACATTAGCATAAAAAATATTCAACAAAATCTTAGCAAACAGAATACAGGTACATATTAAAAAATATATACACTGTGATCAGGTGGGCTTTATCCCAAGAATGCAAGGTTGGTTTAACATACATAAGTCCATAAATGTAATTCACCATATAAACAGAAGCAAAAACAAAGACTATGTGATCCTTTCAATACTCAGAAAAACCACTTGACAAAATTCAACATGTTTTTCTGACGAGAACACTTCAGAAAATTGGCATTGATGAGACTTTTCTTAAAGTGATAGCGGTCATCTACAACAAACCCATAGTCAATATTATAAGGATAGAGCAAAACTGAAAGCATTTCTACTTAGAACTGGAACCAGACAAGGATGTCCACTACTGCCACTGCTATTCAATATAGTGCTAGAAGTTCTAACCACTGCAATCAGACAAGAGAAGGAGATCAAGGATATTCAAATGGGGCAGAGGAGGTCAAACTCTGTCTTTGTGGATATTATGATCTTATACTTAGAAAACCCCAGGGACTCAAACAAAGGGTCCTAGAAGTAATCAAGGAATATAATAATGTTTTGGGAGTGTGGCACCTGTGGCTCAAAGGAGTAGGGTGCCGGCCCCATATGCCAGAGGTGGCGGGTTCAAACCCAGCCCCGGCCAAAAACTGCAAAAACAAACAAACAAAAAATATTTTGGGATACAAAATCAATATCCACATCTAGTTCAGTAACAGTCAAGCTGAGAATTAAGTGAAAGATACAATACCCTTCACAGTAGCTTCATAGAAAATGAAATACCTAGAAATATACCCAACAAAGGACATGAAGGATCACTGAAACCCTGAGAAAACAAATAGCAGAAGACATCAACAAATGGAAGCATATACCATGCTCAGACTTAGGAAGAATCAACATCATTAAAAGGTCTATACTACTCAAAGCAATCTACAGATTCAATTCAATTCAATCAAAGCAATCTACAGATTCAATTCAATCCCCATCAAAGCACCAATGTCATACTTGGGAGAACTTCAAAAAATAGAAATTCCTTTCACATGGAACCAGAAAAAAAAAATAGAGCAATTCTAAGTAATAAAAACTAATCTAGAGGCATCACATTACCAGACTTCAGGTTATACTACAAGTCTAAAGTCAAAATAGCATGGTACCAGCACAAAAAGAGATATAGGTGTATGGAATAGAATAGATAACCTGGGGATGAACCCTGCCATATATCATCATCTGATCTTTGATAAACCAAACAAAAACATGCACTGGTAAAAAGAATCTCTATTTATTTAATGGTTAGCCACATATAGAAGACTGAAACTGGACCCGTACCTCTCATCAATTATAAAAATTGACTCTCACTGGATAAAAGATTTAAAAGTAAGACATAGAACAGCTTCCTTGCAATTGGGCACGTGGTGAGACTGGGGAGAGAAGACTTCAGGCATCTCTGGCTGGTGAGATCTGCCCAGAAACATCCCTTTGCCAGGGAGACCGCGTGAGGCTTCTGGACCCCCTGAGGAAGGCAAAAGAAGTGGAGATCTGGCAAGGGGTTGTGTGTGTTCATTCAGTCTAATCCTGCCGGCAGCTGTGGCTGCAGCAGCAGTGAGATTGCAAACTGGAAAGGCCTTACCTGTGAGCTGTTTGGATTTCTTTTGGTCTTGGCACTTGGTTGAACTGCCTTGGGAGAACTGGGGCAAGAGTGTGGAGGTCTTTGAGTGTTGTCTGGGGCTCCAGACTGAGCTACGGAGCCAGACGGAGCTACTAGTGTTTGGTTGTGGGCCGTGCGGAGTCATCGTAGGAGAACTGTGCCAGCAAGCTCCACCCTCAGGGTCACAGAACAAACATCAGGCGGGAGCGAGTAATCTAGTGACTGAGCAGCCTAAAGGTGGGGACTGAGATGCCTGGCAGCCTTAGCTCTCGGGGGCATAGGGTGAGACTGGTTTTGGCACACTGGATAAGTGGAGAGCCACTTAAGGAGTGATTCCAGCCACAAGCGCTTTCCTGGGACAGCTTCTGCTTAGCCCAAATTACCAATTTAAAGTGCCTTCTAAGTAGGCTGAGGAGGATTTAAGCTCTCCACCCTGTGGGGTTTGAGAATTCATTAGAGGCCTCCAGTCTCCATTTAGGTCAGCTGTATCAACATTCTGATTAACATATCATACCTCAGAAGATTACCTCTTACCTAGACAATATCAGCAAGATATACATACTGCTTTGTTTTCTGGTTTTGTTTTGTGGGGTTTTTTTTTGTTGTTGTTATTGTTTGTTTGTTTTCATTATTGTTGTTTTATTTTTAATTTCAACATTTTCCTGAAAGATTTTTCTTTTCTTTTTTCTTTTATTTTTTTCATTTTTCTAGTTTAAATATAATTTTCCATTGTTGCCTTTTTCAACAATTAGACATCAATTTTGCTAGTTTTTCCACCCACACTAACTGTTTTTTCCCCCAAATATCCTGTAATTTTCAGTTTGCTTGTTTTGATTTGATTTATTACATTTTTGTCTTCCCTCTCTACTTGGTGGAGGTGGGATACTGTGTCCAAACAGGCTGGCAAAGAGCTGCTGACCTAATCACCCAACCAGGGACCCCCAGAGGTTGGGGGCTCTTAAGGTTGGGTCAACGTACCCTACTATACACCTATATTGCTCCTGTGCCCCTCTTTCTGTGCATCTTTTCCTTTGGTCAATAGTTGCTTCTACCCACCCCCTCTCCTTCCTCCTTTTTCTTTTCTTTTCTTTCTTTCTATTTTCTTTCTTTCTTTCTTTTTTCCCTTCTTGTTCTTCAACCTTCTCATCCTTCTGGTCCTGTACCAAAAGGTCTCTTCAAAACGCTAGTCCAGAAGCATGGCAATTTAAAGAGCAGGATGAAGTGAAAGGAAAATTAGGGCAAGAAAACAGATAAAAGAAATCACTCATGAGGAAAAATCAGCAGAAAACTCCTGGCATAATGGAAAAACCAGTCCAGAGCAACCCCCCCCAAGGGGCTGTGAGGTAGATACTGCAGAGGATTCCACCTATAAGGAAATGTTAGAAATGTCAGAAAGGGAATTTAGAATACAGATGATGAAAATAATCAAGGAAATGAAGGAAGCAATGAAGGAAAATGCTGATAAAGTGGAAAAAGAAATAAAAAAACAGAATCAATTAAGAGAAGAATATAAAAAGGATATGGCAGAGATGAGGGAAATGAAGCAATTAGGGAATTTAAGATGCAATAGAAAGTATCAACAACAGATTAGACCATGCAGAAGAAAGAATCTCAGAGGTAGAGGACAAAGCTCTTGAGATAACTCAGATGCTTAAAGAGGCAGAAAAGAAAAAAGACAAAGCAGAACATTCACTGGCGGAATTATGGGACTCTATGAAGTGTTCAAACATACGAGTTATAGGTATCCCAGAAGGGGAAGAAGAAAGCCCCAGGGGAATGGAAGCCATACTAGAGAATATTATAAATGAAAATTTCCCAAATATC
>CAUYON010077675.1:0-14137 GCA_963573935.1 Arctocebus calabarensis | reverse complement strand
ATATCTGCCTGGCTCAGCTATTATTCTCACCCCAGAATCTGATAGAAAGTACTTGTCCAATGCTGGGTTGATTACACCAGCGATCTCTTCAAATCTAAGCTTCACATCCTCAGATTCAGGAAAGCCACCACCAACACCAAGGAGGTACTTGATGAAACCAACCTCAGCTCCCATGTCAAAGACACAGCGGGCATCAGAGATTGCCTGCATGAAGATCTCAGAATCAGTACAGCCACTTCTTACATGGAAGCTGACACCAATATTTAGCTCTTTTGCCCGTTCCAAAAGAAGTCCTCTGGTTTTGAGGGTGGCACCAAATTTAACACTGAGTCGACAGACTGCTTTGGAATCATCAGTGGCAATCCTCAAAACCAACTTGGCCTTTGGATGTGCTCTGGCGACTTTCATCAACTCAACTTCACTGTCAAAAGTCATTATCTAGAACCCATTATTGGCAGCATACTTAATTATGAGACACTTGTTTACAAGGATTTGCATAGATAATCCTCTCTGGAGGCACAAGGAGACTTTGCACCAATTGTATTTCAGTCTTGCTAGCACAGCCAAATCCTGTCCCAATGGCAGAGAGGGTCTTACTGTCATTAATTTGACTGTATAAAAGGGAGTGACACAGGAAGAGCTTTTAGCCATCTTTGGTGTTTCTTCAGAACATCTCCAAGGTCTGCTACATAGAAGGCATCCTTATCATCAGAAGAGGAAACTTCATTGATTTTTTGATCCAGAATTTCTTTGGCAGTAAAACCTTCATCAAACAAGCGGCAGTCAAACTCTTCATTACTAATGTTGTTCATCGTTTCTTGATGTTTCTTTGAAAAACTAAGAGATAAAATTTAAAGAAATACTTCCAGCTTCTCACAAAGGCAATTCTCCAGGAATTCTGAATCCCACTGTGTGTGTCCTCCAAACAACAGTGGAAACATTCTTAGAGCATCCAGCAGGCCAGCCCCATGGAGAAGCCGGAAAGCCGGAGACACAAGAGCACCTGGCCGCCCCTGCTGCACCTTGCAGTGCCTGGTTCCCGCCTGCAGGAGACGCCGGCCTAAGGCCGCGACTTCGGGGACTGACCTCTACATTTTCAATGTCAATAGAAAATGGGTTATGGAAAAGCTGTATGTCCTGTTCATGGAGACGAAGCTCTTTAAATCTAAATTGGAACTCCTTTTACAACTTTTCCAGTGAATCCACATGTTTTGTTTGGGAATGCAACCAGTGGTTTTTCTGCTAACAGATTTTGCGGCCGGGATGAGTCTGCTGCTACACAGGACAGGCAGTGGAGTCAAAAACACCGGGCGGGCCGGATAAACGGGCCGCATGCGGCCCGTGGGATGTACTTCGAGGACCCCTGTTTTATACCATATTTATACTGTATATCTTTATGTTCAGATATACAAGCACTTAACTGTTGTGTTAAATTCCCTGCATTATTCAGTACAGTTACATGCTATACAGGTTTGTAGTGTAAGAGTAATAGACCATGCCATTTGTAGCCTAGGGGTATAGTAGGCTGTAGCCACTTAAGTTTATGTAAGTGCACTGTATAGTGTCTGCACAATGACAAAACACCTAATGAGGCATTTCCTAGAATTTATTCCCATTGTTAAGCATCACATCACTGTATTCCATATTAGCATTTTGTTTCTTGCCATAGGTATTTTTTCTTAGGGAATTAGGGAAGAGATATCCCACAACGAAGCAGTTGCTATGAAAAAAGTTACACAAGGAAAACAACTAAACATGATTTTAAGAATGTATCAAACATTACATACCCATTAAATAATAATATTAAACTACACTAAACACATATTATAAAAAATAAAAATAAAAATAATAAACAGAAATCATACAGAATGAAAAAGACAGTAGAAAAATAATAATCCATTTTTAAATAGAGAAAAAAAAAATGAACCAAGTAGATTTTTAGGGGAAAAAACTATAATCATTGAAATCTTTTATACACCTAGCAGATTTTTTTTCTTTTCTTTTTCTTTTTGTTTTAGAGACAGACTCTGACTTTATCTGAGTAGAGTACTGTGACATCACAGCTCACAGTAACCTCCAGCTCTTGGGCTTAGGCAATTCTCTTGCCTCAGCCTCCCAAGTTGCTGGGACTACAGGTACCTACCACATCACCTGGCTATTATATACCTAGCAGATTTAAGTGAACAAGCTAGGAAAAAGAAAAGAAGCTCTGAGTAGACAGATAATGCACTGAAAAAAAAAGAAAGAACATATAAAAGATATTGAGGACTGAATAAGAAGTTTCAAAATAAGGCTATATTTTGAAATAAGAAATGAGGAAATATAGGGAAAAGACAAAATTTGAAGAGATAATGGTTGGGCTTTTTCAAAATTTCACTATTCATGCTAAGACTTAAGACTGATAAATAAGAATAATTCCACAAAACTGTAAATTTTGGTGAAATTCAAGAAGATCAAAGACAAATAGGTAATATTGTAAGCAGTAAGGAATATAAGGACAAAATTCAAATAAGGGACAACTATTGAACTGACAGACTTCACATTACCAAGATTGACATCAGGAACAAATGAAGTGTCTTTACCAAATTGAGAGAAAATACTTGTCAGCCACAAAGTATGCAACCGATTAAACTACAGCTTAACTAAGAGTCTTATAAAGACATCTCCAGACATGTTGAAAGAACTTAACTTCCATCATCCTTACTGAATGACCTTGCATATGCTTAGAAAGATACTGCAGAAGAGTAAGAAATAAGGTAACTGGACCTAGAGGTAAGAAGTAATTATAAGAAGCAAAGGTGAGCAAGGAGATGTAAAAACGTGTTGTTAAGTTTGAATAGACATAAATTATAAATTATGGTATAGTATAAATAATGAAGTTAATAATAGGAATTTTTGTTTTAAAAAAATTATAAAATTAATAGGCAATAGTAACATGAAAGATGGTTGGTAAGGATATTTATGAATACATTCTAGCAAATACTGGTTAAGTTATGGCAGTTATAGGTATGACAGTAAACACAATAATAATAGAAAATGATGAATGTGGCTTCTAAAATAATAGTAAAGCAAAAAATGAGTTTAAAAATCATTGTCAATCTAACAGAAGGCAAAGATGAGAAAAATATATTGAAAGTAGAAGCATAGTCAATTTGAAAAATATAAATTGTGATGCCAAAATTCTTGTAACAAGTTAGATATATTTGTTAAAATATACAATATCTACAATAGATAAAACTCAAAAACAGGTATATGTTATTTACTAATGATAACCTTAAAACATAAGTGACAGGCAAGTTGAATACAAAAATTTAATACAAGTATAATAAGCAATCATCATATAAAGATGGCATAAAAATATCAATGAGATAAAATACTTCAAAGAAAGTGCATCCTTAATAAAAAGTATAATTTCTAATTAGTTAAATAATCAATTGAATAGGACAATATTATACTTCTGAACATGTATATATATAACATTATTCCCTCAACATATACATAATGTATACATTTGAGCAGACATAAATTATAAATAACTATAAAAATAATAGTAATATAGAAACATGATTTCTACCATAAATGAATACAACCTTAAAATATAAAGAGACAGACATATAGAGTTATGTGAACATACACAAATCTTAAGAAATTGTGAACAAAAGTTCTTTACAACAATGACTGAAATATTTATAAATGTCACAATATAATTGCTGAAAGGAAAGTAGTCATTACCCTAGGTATAACAGAAGTCAGCCGAAAGGCAGAGAAAAGAGGAAATCAATGGATTAGAACATCCAGTGCAGTCAGAGTATTATGGGGGCAAATGCACATTAAAGAGTAGAAGATAGGAAGGTGAGCCACATGGATTCTACTTGTTTGAATTCACATTAATTATAAAAATAAAGAAATGAGCTGTGCAAACTGTTAAGGAACTATGGTATTATTACAAAAGTCAGTTTACTTTGAAATGTGTATCAGAAATGAAAAGGTGACGTTTGCATTAAATATTTGTGACTATTCTTTGGTTTGAATACTTTAGATACGATTTACAATGAGAAGGAACAAGACATCTCTGGTTGTTGCTGAGAAATAAACAACATATACACAGAAAAAGTTATTGTTCTAAAAAAGTGTTGAAGCATTTCCAACAAATTAATGAATTGATTTTCAATTTTATAATATTTTTATTAGCAATGTACCTTAAAAATGCAATCATGTGCACATCTTTTGTTGAACAGGCATTTAACGCAGGTTAAAACACTTGATTACCTGTCTCCATTAGAATGCACACATGGTTTCTGACTCTACCTTTTAAGCCCTAACTGTAAATCAATAAATATAAAGGTATAAAACAAATTAAGATAATTATCTGAATCATCTTAGTAAAAAGTCACTTTTTGCTTGCGAGGCCAATATAATATCATTAAGTTTTAGGAATTGTGATAATTTGAGAAAGCCCTGTTCAAGTTTACTTCTGTACAAATAAAAAAAGAACTTCCACACAAATGAATGACATAAACAAGCAGAGTATGGCCTATGTGAGTCAAGGGGAAATAATTGCTTTCATCTATCTGTAAAGTCGTTTGAGGAAAAATCTTTTTTTATGGACTTAAGGAATATATTATCATAAAATTTATTATTATATTAATATCTAAATTATCACATTAATATTGTACCAAATATATTGTTAATGGGGAATTAGATATCTATAAAATATTTGATTATATTGCTCTATATTTAAGACTATATTTTATTTGAATACTCTAGTAGTATACAGAATCTAATAAAATGTCAAGTATGTAGTGACCTGAAAATAAACTGTAGTGGTTATTATTCATCTGTGAATTTTCAATGTCAGAAAGTTCATTGTCAAATTGACTGGTAACCTAATAAACATGAATTAATAATTCTTCTGAATTTGATTAAATAATTTGCTCATGTGTATAATTAACCAATTCCTATAACTCAAGTAGAATTTTACATGCCTGCAGCATGAAGGTCCAAATCCCTAACCTAAATGCACCATTTTTTCTCCCCAGACCTTCTACCACATATTGAGTATGCAAAGATTTTTGCATTGCTCTTTCTCCTGCAAACACCACTCACTATTGGAATAAGACAGTTCTACCACTAGTGCTAGTCCAACTGTGAGAAAACTCCACTTTAAAGATGTTAAGTAACTTCACTTATACCACACAGCTTACCAGCAGGAAATCCAGGAGTGAAATCCAGAATGTCCAGCTCCATAGTGTCAGTCCCTGCAAGTGATCTCTGACATCCAAGTCATAAAATTATTTCCCAATTCTCTGCTGAATTTCTACATTGCACTCATCCTCAGCCTGTTCCATGTTCCCAGAGCTCATCACTTAAGAAAGCTTTTTTAATTTTACAAACTCTTTATATCTTGCCAAAACGAGATACTATTCACTACATCTGTTGAAGTAGTAAGAAAGAATTCTGTGGTTCTTTCTTTTGTATGATTTTCAACCATTGGAACTATTCTCATATTATGACTTTTATCATTATTTACTAGCATTCTTTTTAAAAACTTTTCCTAAATATTCTCTCCTTCACTTATTTATGAACTCTTTGCTATTTTTAAAATCCACTAAAATTTATTATAATTGCTGCAGAATTAAAAACTTAAAGCATAAGTTACTCACAGTTTAAATATAGCCATACCTCAGACATACTGAAGGTTTAGTTGCATACCACCTGAATGAAGCAAATATTGCAATATAGTAAATATGAAAATAAAACAAGTCACCTGAATTTTTTGGTTTCAATACAATACAATAGAATAATGTATAAAAACACAATGTATATGCTTTAATTAAAAATACTTTATTGCTAAAGAGGCTAATGATCATCTGAGCCTTCAGTGAAGCACTCTTTTCTCTGATGGAGGGTCTTGCCTGAGTGTTGATAGCTGCTGACTGATCAAGGTGGTGTTTGGTGTGGCTATGACAATTTCATAGAATAAGACAACAATAGGCTGGGTGTGGCGGCTTACACCTATAATGCTAGCACTCTGGGAGACCAAGGGAAAGAAGAGCATGAGCTCAAGACTTGAAGACCAGACTGACCAAGAGCATCACACCATCCCTACCAAAACTAGAAAAAATTAGTCAGGTGTTGTGGCAGGTGCCTATAGTCCCAGCTACTTGGGAGTCTGATGTCGGGGAATCTTGATCCCAAGAGTTTGTTTTGAGTTAAACTGAGGCTATGGCACTCTAACCTGAGCAGTAGAGTGAGACTCTGTCTAAAAAAAAAAAAAGAAGAAGGAGAAGAAGAATGGTGAGGAAGGAAGATGGCCAATTAGAGGCAGCTTTTCACCAGATACTAGACAGAAGTGGACACAGTGAAACTGAAGGTGGGGACCTGAGCTGAGAAAGGATATAGAAGAGTATACATCATCTCTGCTGAGGCAAGCTATAACTGCAAGAAAGAGGATCCAGGTACAACACGCATCACCAAGAGGACGAGACCCCTCCACAAATTGGGAGGCTAACTGTGGGCTTTCTGTAACTGAGCAGGGAACAAAAGACCTCTCATTTAACCCTATGGGAGAGAGCTGCTAAACACGGGGCCTTTTTCTCCAGGGAAATCCCTTTTGTGAGCCTAGGCATCATCCTGTCCAGCATAAAATTTAACAAATATTTTCCCCACAATTCTGAACTCTCAGTCCACTTTCCCACCTGGCTAGGTATCTGCATATCTGCCCTCTGTAGAGCCCAGAGTGTTTGGCAATTCTCTGAGAGACTTGGGCATTGTGTGAACTGCTGGACAGCAGCACAGAAACAGTGATTCATGTGGAACCCAGGGAACACAGGAAGAGAGGGACATGTGGGAGAGAGAAACGCACTGCACCTGGTGCACAGAGGTGATCTTTTCTGAGTTGGTGACTCAACAGAGGGGTCCAGGCTCCATCCCCTCTGCTTCTGGATTTAGTATCAGGCAACCACCTTTTGGACTCTCCTTGTTGAGCAGTGATTGTACTGCCCAGAACAATTTGATTAGACCTCTCTACCTGGGCTGTCCACACAGGGACCATCCCAGGTTGAGCATTAGTTGTTTTGTGGTGGGAAAGGACTTATTCTCCTCCTCCAACAGTCATTGGTAAAGGGAGGGGTGCTGCAGTTGCTGGTATCTCTCCCTAACTGAGATTTCAACCAAGTGCCATGACCCATTAGAATTTTTTGTAGAGGCTGGCTGACTTTAAGACAGAGTCATTTGTACTATCTTACCAAGCAGGTCCTCAGAATCTCCGACTGCAGCTCTGAAAGGGATTTGGGATGGATGTAGAGGAAAAGTGACAATCACAAGCCCCAGGTTATTGGTAAAGGGCCCTTCCTAGGGGCCCCAATCCTATCTCACCCTTCCATTTTTAATTGCCAAATTGAAGAAAATACTCAAGGGGCAGAACCAGAGGAAGAGCTTTAGCAACATGAATAATCAGAATAGATCAACTCCCTCAAGGAAAGACAAGGGAGATACAACAAAAAAAATGCCATTTATAGACAAATGGCTGAAATGTCAAAAAATAGAATTCAGAATATGGATGGCAAATAAGATGACTAGAATGGAGGAAATTATGGAAATAGAAATTGAAAGAATAGTTCAAGAGTTGTCTCAAAAAATTAATGAACTCAAAGACAAAGTCACCAAGGATATGGACATGCGAAAAGATGTAGCAGAGTGTAAGGAAATAAAAAAGTTATTTGAGGAGCTTCAAAATACAGTAGAATCCCTCAGTGATAAGAGTTGAGCAGACAGAAGAAAGGATCTCAAAAATTGAAGACAAGGCTTTTGAATGATCCCAGTGATTCAAAGAAGGAGGAAAATGGAAAGCAAGAATAGAACATACCCTCAGAGAGTAGTGGGATCATTACAAAAGATCAAACATCTGACTTATAGGAATTCCTGAAGGAGAAGAAGATGGTCCTAATAGCACAGATACTCTACTCTAAGATATTATAAAGGAGAATTTCCCAAGCATTTCAATAGATACAAAAATTCAGATAGTAGATAGTTTCAAAACCCAGGAAGACTCAATACAAATAAATCATCTCCTAGACACATCGTAATTAACTTTTTCAAAGTTGATATGAAGGAGCAAATCCGGTAAGCAACCAGACATAAGAAAAGCATTACTACAAAGGGAGAAATATCAGAATAACTGCAGATCTTTCAACTGAAATTTTTCTAGCCAGAAAAGGATGCTGATCAACCTTCAATCTTCTAGAACAAAACAACTCTCAGCCCAGAATCCTGTATCCAGCAAAACTGAGTTTCATTGTGATGGAGAAATAAAATACTTTGCTGACATACATCCGTTGAGGAAATTTGTCATAACTAAACCAGCTCTCTAGGAAATACTCAGACTCTTTTTCTGTAATTACTAGCCCAATAGTCTACACTAAAGTAAACTCATTCAGAATTTATCAAACAAAGCCTAATTTCCACATGGTGAAAGAGTTAAAAATATGCACTGGACCTTTGAAAAACATGATGGCCAAAACATTACCATACTTATCAATTCTCTCAATTAATGTGAATCACATAAATTGTCCTCTAAAGAGGCATAGGTTGATTGACTGGATAAAAAAACTCAGGCCAGATATCTGTTCCTTACAAGAGGCACATCTCACCCCAAAGATTAAAAGTAGACTCAGGGTGAAGGGATGGATATCTACATTACAGGCAAATAAAAATCAGGAAGAAAGCAGGGGTTGCAATTTTATTTGCAGTTACAATAGGATTTCAGCCAACAAAGACATGGAAATACAAAGATGGACACTACATATTTGTCAAGGGAAACACTCAACAAGAAGAGATTTCAATAAAGAACATTTATGTTTCCTATCCAAATACTGTTCTATTTATAAAGCAAACCCTAGTGCATATGAACAATTTGATATCTTCCTGAACTATAATAATTGGAGATTTTAACACCTCTTTGTCAGTTCTGGATAGATCTGCCAAGAAGAAACTAAACAAAGAAATCACATACTTAAACTTAATGCTAGAAGAAATGGACTTAACAGACATTTTATCCTTATATCCTGTGTCCTAACAGAACATTTTATCCTAATAAATCTGAGTATACTTTGTTCTCATCAGCCCATAGAGCATCCTCTAAATTGATCATATCTTAAGACACAAGTATAAGCTCAACAATTTGAGCTCAATTTAAAAGATTAGAAATTATTCCTTGTATCATCTTGGACCATCACAGAATAAAAGTTGAACTCAATAGCAACAGGAATCTTCATACACAAAGTCATGGAAACTAAATAACCTTAGTCTGAATGGTAGCTGGGTCAAAGATGATATTAAGAAGGAAATCATCAAATTTGTGGAAGAAAATCATAAAAAAGATGTAAATTATCAGAACCGGTGGAATACTGTAAAGGCAATCCTAAGAGAGAAATTTATAGCATTAGAAGCCTTCATTAAGAAAACAGAAAGAGAGAAAGTCAGCAATCTAATGGAAAAGCAAGCACCTGGAAAAGAAAGAACAATCCAGTCTCAAATCCCACAGAAGAAAAGAAATAACAAAAATTAAAGCAAAATTAAATGAGATTGAAAACAGAATCATTCAGAAGATCAATAAAATAAAAAGTTGTTTCTTTGAAAAGATTAGTGAAATTGATAAACTTTTGGTTAGCCTAACCAGAAACAGTAAAGTAAAATCTCTAATAATGTCAACCATAAATGATAAAGGAGAAATAACAACAGATACCACAGAAATTCAAAAAATCCTCAGTGAGTACTGCGAAAAACTCTATTCTCAGAAAGAGAATCTAGAACAATCCTTGCAAAAATACCACCTCCCTAAACTCAACCAGAAAGAATTTGAAATTTTGAATAGACCTATATCAAGCACTAAAATAGCATCAAGTACACAAAATCTCTCAAAAAAAGAGAAGTCTAGGACTAGATGGCTTCACATCAAAATTCTACCAAACAAACCTTTAAAGAGGAACTAGTACCTATATTACATAACCCTTTCCAAAACACAGAAAAAGTAAAAATCCTCCCCAATACATTCTATGAATTAAATAGAACCTGATCCCCAAACCAAGAAAGGATCCAACAAAGAAATAACACTACAGACCAATATCAATAATAGTGATGAAAAAATATTCAATATGATCCCACTAAACACAATTCAACAACAAATCAAAAAAATTATACATCACGATCAAGTTGGTTTTGTCCCAGGATTACAAGGTTGGTTCAACATATGTAAATCTATAAATATAATATATCTCATAAATAAAATAAAAACAAAAACCATATGATATCCTGAGTTGTTGTAAAAAAAAAACTTTTGATAATATCTAGCATCCTTCATGATCAGAATACTTAAGAAAATAGCTTATGTAGAACATTTCTTAAACTGATACAGGCCAACTATAGTAAACCCACAGCCAATATAATATTGAATGAAATAAAATGGAAAACATTTTCACTCAGATATAGAATTAGAAAAAGATGCCTATTGTCACCACTGCTATTCACCATAGTAATGGAATCCTAGCCATCGCAATCAAGCAAAAGAAGAGGATCAAGGGTATTCAAATGGGGTCAGAAGAGGTCAAACTCTCACTCTTTGTGGATGACTGGATCTTATACCTGGAAAACTGAAAGGACTCAACTACAAAGGTCCTAGAAGTGATCAAGGAATATAGCAGTGTCTCCGGATACAAAATCGATACATACAAATCAGTAGCTTTTACATATACCAACAATAGTTAAGTCAAAAATATAGTCAAGGACCACATTCCTTTTATGATAGTATCAAAAAAGATAAAATACCTGGTAATTATCTAGCAAAGGATGGGAAAGATCTCTATAATGAAATGGATTACGAAACCCTGAGAAAAGAAATAGCTGAAGATCTTAAAAAATGGAAAAACATACTTTGCTCGTGGCAGGGAAGAACCATTTTAATATGGTTAAAATGTCCATACTACCCAAAGCAATCTACAAATTTAATGCAATTTCTATCAAAGCACCAATTTCATACTCTAAAGAACTTAAAAAATAGCACATTTATTATGGAATCAGAAAAAAAACCTCAAATAGACAATACATTACTTAGAAATAAAAACAAAGCAGTAGGCATCACATTACCAGACTTCAGACTTATACTACAAATCTACAGTGATTAAAAACAGCCTGATACTGGCAAAAAAATAGACATGTAGATATGTGGAATAGAATATACAATCTAGGTATGAACCTAGCCATCATCATTTGATCTTTGATAACCCTAACAAAAACATACATTGGGGAAGAGATTCCCTATTTAACAAATGGTGCTGTGAGAAATGTCTAGTGACCTGGAGAATCTAAAACTTGATCTTCACCTTCACCACAAAAAAAAAAAAAAACAGATTCTCACTGGATAAAGATTTAAACTTAAGCCATGAAACTATAAAAATACTAGAAGAGAGTGCAGGAAAAATGCTTGAAGATATTGGCTTGGGAAAATATTTTATGAACAGGACCCCACCCTGGCAATTGAAACAACACTAAAATATATCACTGGGATATGATCAAGGTAAAAAGCTTCTGGACAGCTAAAAGCACTGCAAGTAAAGCAAACAGCCAGCCTTCAGAATGGGAGAAGATTTTTGGAAACAGGTAATGTTTCCAACAAAGGTCTAATAACTATAATCTACAAAGAACTCAAATTAATCAATAAGGAAAGAATAAACAACACCATTTCTTTGTGGGCAAGAGACTTGAACAGAAACTTCTCTGAAGATGACAGGTGAATGGCCAATAAACATATTAAAAACTGCTCATCGTCTTTAAACATCAGAAAAATGCAAATCAAAATCACTTTGAGATATCACCTAACTCCAGTAAGATTGGCCCACATCACAAAATCTCAAAACTACAGATGTTGGCATAGATGTGGAGAAAAGGGAACATGTCTATACTGCTAGTGGGATTCCAAACTAATACAGCCTTTTCAGAAAGAAGTATAGAGAATTCTCAATGAACTAACATTGGCCTACTGTTTGATCCCCCAATTTCATTACTAGATATCTATCCAGATGAACAAAAAAACTGTACAAATGAACAAAAATCATTGTACAACAAAGACATTTGCACCAGAATGTTTATTGCAGCCCAGTCCATAATTGCTAAGTCTGCACCTCAAATGCCCATCAACCCATAAAAGGATTAACAAATTGCAGCATGTGTATACCATGGAATACAATGCAGCCATAAAAAAAGATGGAGACGTTACATCTTTTATGTTTACCTTCATGGAAGTAGAATGTAATATTCTTAGTAAAGTATCTCAAGAATGGAACAAAAGTAAACAATGTAGGGTGGCACCTGTGGCTCAGTGGGTAGGGTGTTGGACCCATATACTGAGGGTGGTGGGTTCAAACCCGGCCCCAGCCGAACTGCAACAACAAAAAAGCCAGGCATTATGGCAGGTGCCTGTAGTCCCAGCTACTTGGGAGGCTGAGGCAAGAGAATCGCCTAAGCCCAAGAGCTGGAGGTTGCTGTGAGCTGTGTGATGCCATGGCACTCTACCGAGGGTGATAAAATGAGACTCTGTCTCTATAAAAAAAAAAAAAAAAAGTAAACAATGTACTCAATACTATTATGAAACCAATATATAATCCATAACACATTAATATTAATTATAAAACACAAATATAGACAAGAACGAAACAAACGCGCGGAGCGGGGAGGGGGAGGGCAAATGGAGGGAGGGTATTTGGTGGGATCTCACCTAATTTGCGCAATGCAAGGGTACATTTCAAAACAAAGAAGAGTATATTATAAATGTCTTACCACAAAAAAATAAGTAAGGTGATGGTTATATTAATCAGTTTGATTTAAGCATTCCACATTGTATATCAAATCAGCACATTGTACCCTATAAATGTATACAGATATTTAATAACAATTAAGTTTAAAAAAAAAAAAAGAATAAGACAACAATGAAGTTTGCCATATCAATTGACTCTTGCTTTTGCAAAAGATTTCTCTGTAGTAGGTAATGTTTTTTAATAGTATTCTACTTACAGTAGAAATGCACCTGATTTACCAAGTTACCTTATGTAATATCCTAAGCCTTTCATCGACATTGCAACAATGTTGACAGAATTTTTACCAAGAGTAATTTTCATCTCAAGAAACCGCTTTCTTTGCTCATGCTTAAGAGGTAACTCCTTATCCATTAAAGTTTACCAAAAGATTACACCAATTCAGTAAAATCTTCAGACTTCAAATCTAAACTTTTTTTTCATGCTACATCTGTAGTCACTTCCTCTATGAAATCTTGAATTTCTCAAAACCACCTATGAAAGTTGAATTACCTTTTTCATACTCCTACCAATGTTGATATGGACCTCCTCACATGAATCACAGATGTCCTTAATATTAATAATTTCTAGAATGGTGAATCCTATCCATAAACTTTTTATTTTTTTTTCTTTAGATCTCTCAGAAAAATCACTATCTATGGCAGTTATAGCCTTATGAAATATATTTCTTTAATAGTCAGACTTCTAAGTCAAACTCGCTTCTTGATCCAGGGACTGCAAAATGACTTCTGTGAAGGCATTAAAACAACATGAATCTCCCGGTACATTTCCATCAGAGTTCTTGAGCCACTGCATATATTGTCAATGAGCAGAAATAGTTTGAAGAGAGTATTTTTTTATGAGCAGTATTTCTCAACGGTGGGCTTAAAATATTAGGAAATCACACTGTAAACAGTTTTGCTGTCTTTCAGGCTCTGTTGTTTTATTTCTAAAGCACAGAATAGATAGAACATAATTATTTCACATCCCAGAATTTTTAGAACAGCAAACGAGATTGTCTTCAATTTAAAGTCAGCTGCATGAGCCCAAAAGGTGAGAGTTAGCCCATCCTTTGAAGCTTTCAATTCAGGTACAGGCTTCTCCTCTCTAGCTATGAAAGTTCTAGATCACACCATCTTCTTTTTTTTTTTTTTTTTACAGCAACTTTATTGAGATAGCATTTATACACTGTGCAAATCACCCATTTAAAGTGTACAGTCTGATGCTTTGTAGTGTACTCACACTTGTGCAGTAATTAGCACAATTTTATTAATAAAACATTTGTATCACCC
>CAUYON010077673.1:0-17730 GCA_963573935.1 Arctocebus calabarensis | reverse complement strand
AGAAGTTTCTCTTCAAGTCCTTTTCCCACCCTGAGATGGGATCACTTACCCTTTTGTTGCCAACACGCTTAAGTTCTCTGTGTATTTTGGTTATTAAACCTCTGTCTGAGGCATAACCTGCAAATATTTTCTCCCATTCTGAGGGCTGTCTGCCTGCTACACTTCCTGTGTTCTTAGCAGTGCAGAAGCTTTTTAGTTTGATCAAGTCCCAGTAGTGTATTTTTGATACTGCTTCAATTGCCTGGGGAGTCCTCCTCATAAAAAATTCACCTAGGCCAATTCCCTCGAGAGTTTTCCCTGCACTTTCTTGTATATGAAGCACATTATGCCCTATGACTGCACCAATGTACATAATTATGATTTAATAAAATTATTTTTTAAAATGTTGAGTAAAGAAGGCCTATTTATTAGTTTTTGAGAAAGAGAATAATAAAATTCATAAGCAGTCATCAATATATTTCCATTGGTTGCATTGAGGAAATTATAGAAATATCATAAACACAAACAGACATGTTTAATTTAGTTATCATTTTAAAACTAAATAGGATCCTAAGATTTCTTCCATGAAAAGGGAGGAAATCAAATACTATATACATGTTAAATTTCTAAACTACATTCAGGAAGAAAAGAAGGAAAGAAGGAGGGAGGGAGGGAAGGAAGAAGGTAAGGAAAAAAGGAAAGAAGAAGGGAGGAAGGGAGGGAAGGAAGAAAGGAAAAGAGGGAAAAGTGAGAGAGAGGGAAGAAGGAACAACAAAGGAATAAGAAAAAAGGAAAATTCAATAGTATAATATCAAAGCTAATTGAAAATAAAAGGAAACAGGAAATAAACCTCAATCGATTTAATAGTAGGGATCAAAGCAAGGAGAAAAAGGCCCAGATATTTTCCCTCCCACTCTTACTGCTTTAGCTGTTCTGTTCATTGATTGCTTTCTTGGGCCATGGCTTTTGTCAGCTGCCCATTGCTCAGAGCTCCAGCCCCTCAGCCAACTCTGAGAGGCCCATGGCTACTAATGGCCTCTCTTTATTTCTAGTTACTTAGTGACTCAACACCCCATACTTGAACCCTTCACTCTGCTCACACATCTATAGCACCTCCTATCTTTACTAAGGACCTTTTCCAAATCCTAGCTGAGTGTATTAACTTCTCATAGAACTTGGCTGATATAACCCCCTGGGATGTGCATCTTTGGAAAATATCATTCACAAGGAGTAGTGAGTGCAACACCTTAAATAAAGGTTATAAATAGCCACTCAAACTATAGAAAAAGACAAAACAAACATACAAGAACTAGAAATTAAATAATAAATAAAATCATGTTCATTAATAAATTGCTTTAAAGGAATATCTCAATGTATGAATTGCAATCACATCTACATGAATGAATCCCAGTAAAAAATGCTAGTGAAAGAACTAAGTAACGAAACATAAATATATTATAATCCTACCTTTTTAAAGTCTAAGATGTACTCCACTAAGCAATAAAATTTTAGTATATAACAGAAAAAGGACCAAAGGGAATTGTGAATACGATATTGAGAATGATTGCCCATATAGATGTTATGATGAGAGTGGACCACTGAGAGGACTATAAAGAATTGATTCTACTTTATTTCTTAGCTGTTGGGTATGATTTGATTGAATTTTTTATTTTTAATAAAAAACCTTATAGATACTCTTCTGGTTTATAAACTATGGAAATACATTGTTAACAATTGAAAAAATCTTTTAAATAGCATATTTTTCACAATTACCAAAATGAAAGTTAACTTTTGTTAATTTTCATCTTCCAGCCAAGTTTGTCACACTAAATTTTCTAGCTTTTTCAACTACTTTAGCTATGGATCGATAACTGCATGTTTCCTCATACTAATTTTTCTCTACTCTTTATTCATTCGATTGTCATATTCTTTACTAAAATTATAATCTATTTCCCTAAATAATTATGTAAGCAACAAAAAGAATGCAAAGGTTAAAACTATTTGTAATCCAAAAGTCTCATCTAACTAAATAGGCTGTAAACAGGGGCATCCAACCTTTTTTTCTTTTCTGCTGCATATTGGAAGAATAAGAGTTGTCTTGGCCCACATAGTAAATACACAACACTAACAAAAGATGATTAGGAAAAAAAAAAAAATTAAGGCCAGTGTATACTTTTTTGTGATATCTGACCCCGCAGATAAACAACAAAATATTCCTCACAAAATGAGCATGCAGCCTCAGGTTAGACACTCCTGCTATGGACATTTAAATTACCTTAAAATTCACCTTGTTCTATATGACTGACAAATTTGCTTGGAAAATGCCTCGTTAACAACCATTCCATATACCTACTGATAAGTTGTTTAAGCCACTTAGGGAAAAAGAATGATTGTGAATACCTAAACAAAAACTAAGAATTAGCCTGCCAAAATGTCGTATGAACTTGGTTTTATGTGTTTATGCATGCATTATGTGTCTGAATATTTATATGAAATTCTTAACCCATTCTCAAATTATGAAGTAATACTATTTGTTGGACAAGAGTATGTGTTGGCCATGAATGAAGAAAGGGACCTCTCCCAGGATGGTTTGTCTTCGTTTAAAGCAAACTAATTCCAGATTCCTCCACTCTGGTATAGTTGATTCTAACTGCAGCAAAAGCTTCTGAGTTGTTATTGAGGCATGATTTAGATTATTCTTTCCTTAGTCATAGAAAATGTTGAGAGTCGGACACATGAACATCATATAAAACAGATTAAAATGACTCTCTTTTGTTGGATAGTGCCTGTGGCTCAAAGGAGTAGGGCACCGGCCCCGTATGCTGGAGGTGGTGGGTTCAAACCCAGCCCAGGCCAAAAACTGCAAAAAAAAAAAAAAAAAAAAAAGAATCTTTTATCTAGGCTCAGGTAAGGGACATTCCACTTTCTACCATAGGGTTGGAAGCCCAGATTTATTCATAGTCACGTTTCTATCACGTGACACACAGACATGAAACCAATATGGTAGAGAGCTGATCCAAAAGATAGAGAGACAATGGCTCTAGTGACTGCCTGTGAGCCTCTGCGTTAAACCTTCCTTGTGATCTGGGTAAGCCAGCTAGAATGCTTTTGTTAAGCAGTTTTAATTTAATTTATTTTTCCTTCACTTCCAACCAAAAGAGTTCTAATAGTAATTATTATTAAATATATTATTTTGATTGCACATGAATTTACAAGAATTCTCATCTCAAAAATATGATATCATTCGTTAATAGAGTGAATAGTGTAAGGAAACAACTTATGGGACCTACCGAATATAAATCCTTCGGCAAATATTTTCCAGAAATAAATACTCAGAAAAATTCAGTGTAATGCCACATGGAAAATCATAAAATGATTAAGCACATTAATTTTGTGTATATATATATATATGTAGAGAGAGAGAGAGAGAGAGAGCATATAAAATTTATCAAAAAGAGTTGAAAATAAGAGAAGGCGTGGGATACATTTAATGACTATTAAAAATGACTTTGGAGCCTAGATAGGGGAGTTTAACTCTTGAACTGCACTTGAATCTACCTCTCTGAACTTCACTTTTCCCATTTGTATTCAGGGAATGACAAAGTTGTTTCCAGTGTTTAAAGTTTGTGCACAGATAATATACAAGGTAATGCTAACCATCTATGTAGGCGGCTGCTCCAAGTAGTCTAGAAGCCTTCTTTCTCTGTTCTCTTCCTCAGTACTGTAAGTATGTCCTATTCCTCAGTGTGCAAGAAATCCTAGAGTTCATTCATTCTTCTTTTAATCCTGTAATTTCTCCCAACACAGCACTCATATGATAATCTCAAATGTCTAAACTTTTAAGCTATATTTTCAGAAATTAAATTTGAAATTCACATACATCTGGTACAATTAGAATAGTCTTGCTTTGTTAGGGAGATATACAAACTAAGTTATTTGAAATTAAGAGTGCGTGTTTCCCCAGAGGAACCAACTTCATGGCAGAAGTGCTCAAAATGCTGACAGTAGGCTGCCTGTTAAACTGTATCAGTGATCTGGGGAGTGCAGTAGATGGGGAGATGTTAAACTTCTACTGATCACTCAAATATATTTAATTTGGTGAAAAAACATGCAGGATTATGAGGAAATCAAGAAACATCTAATTAAACTGGCTGTTTGGACAATGTGAAGAGAGATTAGATTTAGTGCAGATAAATGCTAATTGGAAAACATAATTTAAACTTTCCAAGCACACCAATGGGTTCTGAACTGGCTTGAACCTCTTGGAAAGCATTCAGAAGTTGTTATGGACAGATTAGTGAGAAAGCTGCCCAATGAGCGTTGGAAGCGGGCTCAGCGCCTGTAGCTCAGTGGTTAAGAGGACGGGCACATGCACCAAGGCAGGCGGGTTCAAACCCAGCCAAGGCCTGCTAAGCAACAATGACAAATGCAACAAAAAATAGATTGGCATGTGGAGGGCACCTGTAGTCCCAGCTACTTGGGAGGCTATGGCAAGAGAATCGTTTAAGGCCAAAATTTGAGGTTGCTGTGAGCTGTGATGCCATGCACTCTACCCAGGGTGACATAGTGAGACTCTGTCTCAAAGAAAAAAAGAAAGAAAGTAGCCAATAGAACACTTGCAGGTATTAAGTTGAGCATGGGGAATGTTCTGAAAGCTATTAACATGAAATTACATAAATCAATGGTATCCTCATACTGGGCTATATTTATTTTAGGCACTTTATCAGAAAACACTGAGGGATAATTGGTAATGCGTTCAATTGTTAAATTAAAGGTAAGGAAATAGATTGTACATTTGTTTATGAATACAACAGCAGTAAGACACAGAATTAATAGGCACAAAGATTCAAGGGTGGTTCAGTGAAAATCTTTAGATATTTCTTTTCGCTAAATGCTAAAATATGAGGATAAGATGACATTGGGGGAGCTAAAAATCAACATTTTAACAGAAATACCTTTAATATGACTGAAAATCAATCTGTAATTCACTAGTAAAGTAAGTCATTGAGGCAAATAGCCTAGTAATATTCGTGGGGGTTAGATATTTATATGAGTGTGAATAACATTTTCAGCTGTGCTAGCTGAACTGGATTCAAGCATTATAGCACATATTAATCCTCACTCCACAGTTTAGAGAAAGCAGCTTGGAAGCACAGGGAAAATTTGTTTTTCCTACGTTGATAACGAAATTCATAAATAGCTAGAAACAAAGTATAACAACTTGGTCATTATTCATTTTAAAGAAAGCTACTTTAGCTGTTGTTGTGTGTGAGTTTGTATTCATAAAAATCATTCTACTAGTGATACATCTTATAAGGAATGAAATTGTTAAAGCAGGTGCAGCCTAACTAGTTATAGGGAGATCTTGATGAAAATTTTAGTGAAGTATCTCAAGAATGGAAGAAAAAGTATCCAATGTACTCCATACTATTATGAAACCAATTTAAAATCACCTGTACTTTCAGACAAATGATGAGACACAATGGTGACCCAGAATGAAGGAGGAAAGAGCAGGATGATAGGAGGCGGGGAGGGAGGCCGGGTTGAGGGAGGGCAGTCGGTGGGACCTCACCCATGGTGCACATTGGAAGGGTACATGTCAAATCTGTTAAGACTAGAGTATAAATGTCTCGACACAGCAATTAAGTAAGTGCGATGTTAACCAGTTTGATGTAAGCACTCCAAATTGTATATAAAATCATCACTTTGTACCCCATAAATGCATTAATGTACATACTTATGATTTAGTTAAAAATAGTCAAATAAAAATAAATCTTGAGAATTGCATTAGTATTATTGTCACTATTTTTTTTTTTCATTTAAGAAATGTTTATCAAGCATTTACTTTATCCCAGAAAGGCCACAACAGACACAGAATCTCATAATCAGACATGTCATAAACTACAATATGAATGGGACATTTAAAATAAGTACATACTCATGTGATACGTGCAGCGGTGAAATATTTACACATTGTGGAGTATAATGAATAGCATTAGTCAAATCTACTTTATAAAAGGGCATGAGAAGACTTCAAAGCAAAAAAAGAATGTTTGAGATCAGTCCTGAAAGATAAGGGAGTTTTTGCTCAGAGTCATAAAAAGCATTTAGGTAAGGAATTCAGTCAGACCTAAAACCCAGAAATCAGGTGTGACAGATATTCAAGATATATATATCAGTAAACTGGTCCATATACTGCGAAACTTCAATGTTACATTTATTTTCTTATAAAACTTAATTTGGAAACCACTAAGAAAACCCAAAAATTTCTATTAATAATATTAGTGTCTATACTCTGAAAGTTTACCTTTTTACTCTTTCTCTCCCCAAAAATATCTATATAAAAAACATTTTGCTGGCAACTGTGGGTTGACTCTGTGTGTGTGTGTGTGTACACAGAACCTTAGTCTGGAATTGGACTGGTAGGCAGCTTAGAGGTAATTGCTGAGGTTTCCCAAACTTTACTAAAAATAATATTTATTTAGAGAACTCTGTACCCCAGATAGATTCAAGAATAAGCCTCCCCATGGTTGGAGATCAGTATTTATAATGGAGTCACATGTCATTTCTCATCAGAAAATTCTGGAAATCAATCTTTCAATACTTACCAGGGCACAATTTTTGCATGGCTATACAGTCTCTTCAAGGGGCCCAGTAGAAATTAACAGTGTGCCAAATACATGTACAACTTACTTTGGCAATCCTTTCCTGAAAATTAGGTGCTCCATGAAAATTTGCTGACAAGAAGCCAGTATGACATTTTCTTTTTGTTGTTTCCTATTGCTCTAACATTTACATCGGTCACTGTTCCCCAGTGAAGTTCTAAAGTATGAAAGCAGTAGACCACTCAGCACTGATTCAGGTAAAGAAGTTACAGTAGCAAGTAAAAATCTTAAAACATTGATTTACTGATAACCAAACTAATAATAGCCATTTCTATGCTGATACATTTTCTTCCATGACCTTCGCTTTCCTTGTTCATTTTGCTTCATTCTCCACTACTTTCTCTAATAATTTTCCAAGTATTTGAAACTCTTTGTGCAAAACCAAGAAAAATAAAGACACTGGAAATGTGTTTCAGACAAGGGTACACCCTGAAAGACGAGCTCACCCTGAGACACACCACGGAGACTCAGCAATTTTCACAGCCCGCCCTAGTGATTATAGCTTTGTAGCACTTGCATTTATAATGTAACTTAAGAATTTCTGCACATCTTTTTGTGTAAAATGCTGTGAGAGTTTTGAGTTGTTAATTTCTCCATATAAGAGATGTGACAATTAAGTTCACAAACTCACTGTACAAAACGTCTACAAACCTCGATGGCCAAGGGGAATACTCCGAAGGTGACCGTAGAGGTGGTCAGCAATGAGGCATGTAGCATGTTGTCTAGGGTGAGTCCACGAACTTGTCAGACCTCGTATTCATGGGCAAAATCCAATCCTACAAATATATTTCTTAGGAAGTGTGAATATGAAAAATTTAAGTAGGCTCGGCTCCTGTGGCTCACCGGGCTGAGGCGCCAGCCACGTACACCTGAGCTGGCGGGTTCGAATCCAGCCTGGGCCCACCAAACAACAGTGACGGCTGCAACCAAAAAATGGCCAGACGTTGTGGCGGGCGCCTGTAGTCCCAGGTACTTGGGAGGTGGAGGCAAGAGACTCACTTGAGCCCAGGAATTGGAGGTTGCTGTGAGCTGTGATGCCACAACATTTTATCCAGGGTGACAGCTTGAGGCTCTGTCTCAAAAAAAAAAGTTTAGGTAATGAATAGATAAATCTTCCATACTGAAGACTTCCTGAAGTGTGGGCTACGCATATTGACTTACTTTAAGAGTATACTTGTGTATGGAACCTCTCTGGTGGAGAAACTGGGCAAATACTACCTCACCAGGTGATCATGTCCAATATCAACCACGATACGTCATCAATAGCATGAACCCACCATGCAATGCAATAACAACTTCACCTCTGTGGCCTTCGTCCGGTAACCCATAACTCAGTCTAGGAATGAAAAAAAGCATCGCATAAACCCAAGTTGAGGAACAGACTACAAAACACTTGGCCAGTATTCTCCCCAATTTTTCATGTTATTGGAAACAGGGAAAGTCTGAGAGGTCGAGAAAAGTCTAAAGCAAGGAGGCATTAGTAGTCGGGCTCATAAACATAATGTGGCCTCCAGATGGAGAAAAGGACATTCGGTTAAAACTGAAGGAACTTGACTGAAGGGTGAACTTCAGTTAATAATAATGCATCATTATTGATTTGTTAGTCCTGAAAACTACATGATATTAATTAAGATAGTAACTGAAAAAACAGGTGTGGGATATATAATGACTTTCTGTACTCTCTTTGCAACTTTTCTGTAACTCTCAAACTATTCTACAATTTTCAAAAAACTTAAAAAAAACCAGGAAACAATTTATATGAATGCCTGTATTGGGGCTGAAATTCCTGAGCTTTCAAGCATCTTTATCCTGTAACCAAAATAAAGGGGGGAGGGGTGGAGGGAGAGAGTGAACGGCAGAGGGACCCTGATATCTAAGAAAAGCCTTGTGCAAGAAATCAGTGCTAAGCATCCATTTCACATTTTAGTTGCTCTAAACATTTTTGGAGTTCGAAGATGCTTTCTATTAATAAAAGTCAGAACAAGTATCTACTTCTAAGTTGTGGAATAGAGTAAAAAGAGAGTTCGCAGCTCCTTGAATTAGACTTTTATCTATAAAATGTAGACTGCTAATTTAAAGGCATTCTGTGGATAGAAATATGAAGGTAATAAAAGCAAGCCTAGATTTAATGGATAAGAAGTGAATTCTATGATTCCATTTTTTTATTAAGATATTTGACATTGGGCAATTTGATTAACCTTCCTAAACAGCAGGTTATTCTTCTGTAAATGAGGAAGATATGTATTTTATAATGAGGCTGGGAGGATAAATCACATATTGTTTATAAAATTCTTAGTGTATTGCCTTATGCTTAAGGCAAGTAAATTAAATAGAAATAACTTTATTAATTTACCTTGTCTGCATTTTGATACGTTATAGACAAGTGAATTTAAACTATACTTCTAAATTTCTAATGTTTATTGGATAAACTCTAAGGGATAAAATCTGGAAAAGAGATTTTTCTTCCTCCCCCTTGGTTCCCCATTTTAAATTGTAAAACCCTAAGGGGTATTTAGGATCCACATCAGTAGATCCGAACCATCTAGATATGCATAGATAAGAGTACTGCATCTTGGAACACACCACAGAGGGGGACAGCATTCCTCCTGACTTATTTGTGATTGTTAAACACCTCTGTATTTACTTTTCCATGTCTTAAAATACAATTTTGAGTTTAGAGCAAGGCGTTGTTTTAATGGAATCATGTAATCACAGACCTTTGTATTTGGGAGGATTTATTTTTTTTTTTTTTTATTAAATCATAGCTGTGTACATTAATGCAATCATGGGGTACAATGTGCTGATTTCATATATAATTTGAAATAGTTTCATCAAACTGGTTAACATAGACTTCATGGGATTTTCTTAGTTATTGTGTTAAGACATTTACACTCTACATTTAGTAAGTTTCGCCTGTACCCTTCTAAGATGCACCGTAGGTGTGATTCCACTGATTACCCTCCCTCCACCCATCTTCCTCCTCCCCTCCCCTTCCTTGCCCTTTTCCCCATATTCTTGTACTATAACTGGAATATAGCCTTCATATGAAAGCTATAGATTAGTTTCATCATAGGGCTGAGTACATTGGATACTTTACCTGTTTCATGTTTACATGGATGGAGCTGGAACATATTCTTCTTAGCAAAGTATCTCAAGAATGGAAGAAAATTGGGAGGATTTATAAAATGAGACAATTAGACTGACTAATAACAATAAAGTAATAACAACTTCTCCTGACTTTTCAGAGCTAACTGTGTGGTAGTTACTATAATGATTTAACATGTAGTCTTTTATTGAATTTTGTTTAAGCTTCACAACATCTGCCAAGGTCATTATCCTCATTTTACAATGGAGGAATTTAAGGCTTAGTGGTATCAAATATTTAGCTAAATATCAGATGACCAGTAAACATTTTAATTTGGACTTAAATGTAATGCACACACTCTCTCTCTCTCCCCCTCTATCTCTCTCAGCTATGGTCTTAATCATAATGTTCTACTGACCCTCCCCTGGCAGGTAATTCTCCTCTACGATGCATGCACCAAGCAGTCATCCTACTAACCCTTACCCAGACCGCAGGGCTACAGGATGCACTATCTTTAGTCGGCTCCTTCCCTCTTTGTTGCTATATTAAGGCGTTAACTGAAGTTTATTTTCCTGTACTTCATGATAATAGGTTCTAGCTCTACCCTGAAAGAGAGTATCTACCATCTCACTTGTATTCAATCAACACTACGATGTTTGGCAAGAACCAAATTAAAAATAAAAAAGTTCTCAAAATTCACAAAGCATAGAAGAATATATCTCTGTTCCAAAGTTCTATCAGCAAAGTTGCTCAAGCTAGGAGCAAATGCCTGGGGTGTAGAAATTAGGGAATATATTTCATTATTTCATTATTAACTGGACTGAGGGGCAAGGTTGAATCAGCCACAAGTATGGAATAAAGGTTAGTTGCTATTGTACTGAGACAAATGCTGTCTATAGTCAAGGAAAAATCATCAGGAAAGGGATAATAGCAAGGCAGTTAAGTTTTATATGTTCAGAGGGAAATAACAATGAGGAGAACAAAACATAAGCTTCAACTCAGATAAGAAGAGAAATACAGAAGTTTCTTTAAGGACAAGAACTCAGTAAAGGGTAACAGAGTTTTATTCAGACTGCTAGGGGAAATATCAAATAAGTGTGCAACAATAGTGCTGAAGTTCTGTTAAAGCTATTACCAGTAAAGCATCATAGATAACACGAAAACTGCAGCTATAAAAGAAAGAAGTCTTAAAAATCAATGAGAAAGTAAAAATAATTTTGCAAGTTCTTATTTCTGTATACTTGATAATCCATAGTAATGCAGAGGTTATAGCAAAATTGTTCTGAACATTTGCTCCTTAACACAGCCATATATTATTACTATTATCTTTGGGAGTCTAGTAATAGCTGCCCTCTGCTCTAGTTCGCCTCTGCTTTCATCCCATAGTGAATGCAAGTCAGAATTCCCCAATCTGTAATATATATATATATATATATTCTCTTTATCAGACTGGAAAAACAGAGAAAAATAAGCCATTTTAAATACTTCGAACAGAAGGAATTTTAAGCCAATAAACTTGTTAAATAGTCAATGAAAAAATCTGAGAACCCAAAGAGAAGAGTAGCTGCTACTGCCTTTAAGCTGAAATGACAAAAGTTTAAGACAGTGTTAGTAGATTCAAGGCTCAAGTTGGAGATGCTGTCACAGCCCCACGCTATGGAGTAGACAGAGCCATTGCTGAACACAGCCCAAGAAAGAGGGCTATGGGTCAAGAATAGTGTAGAATGCTCTCCCTCTTTCTTCTCAGTCTTTGTCAGTGCTTCCCATTGACCAAAACCAAAGACCTAATCCCTTTACCGCCCACAATAGCCAGAGTCATCTTCTAAAAATGTAATTAAGCTCATATTAGTCTCCTACTTAACATTTCCTTATGCACTTAGCATAAAATACAACTCATTGTTTTTGAGACAGAGTCTCACTATGTCCCCCTGGACATAGGGTTGTGACGTCACAGCTCACAGCAACCTCAAACTCCTGGGCTTAAGTGATTCTCTTGCCTCAACCTCCCAAGTAGCTGGGACTACAGGCACCCACCACAATGCCTGGCTAGTTTTTGTTGTTGCATTTATTTAGCTGGCCCTGGCCTGGTTCAAACCGGCCACCCTCAGTGTATGTGACTGGCACTGTAACCACTGTGCTATGAGCGCTGAGCCAAAATACAACTCTGTTCTACGATCTACAAAACCTCAGCAATGCTAATAGTTTCTGTGAAACATTTAATATGATTTTTCTGGACATACTTTTGGGAATCAACCAATCACTATGTTGCTCTATTTACCCTATATCCTCTATTGTCTTGTTCAATTCAGTAAATCTATAAAAAGATAAATTTTCAAAACCAGAAGTGCTATAAGCCAGCTTTAGAACTCTATACCTTCACTTAGGTGGAGGAATTGAGACTCACAGTAAAATTTGAGCCAATGTTTCATGAACAGAGATGTGTCTTCATGAAAAGTAGAAAGCATTAAGTTTGTTAGTTTTCTAGCTATCCTTTTCATCTCATCAGCATCTGAATAAATGATGCAATCCATGTCATCCAAGTACTTAAGTTCTAAATACCAATATCTGCATTAAAAGACATAGAAATATCAAATGGTTATGAAAGTTGCATGACAGATTACCTGTAGCTGTGGCGTGCTGCCATGTGGTAGGAAAATCAGCATGCATGGGGGATTAAGCTATCAAAACTCACTTGAATTGAATCAGCTGTCTTAATGGGCCAGAAAATCAACCAGTCTAAGTGAAAAATTCACTTCAAATGGTTGACTGGTACCAGTTAAAGAAGCCACTGAAATTGGTGGAATCTTTACAATGTCCTAAGCCAAGAGAAGAAAAAAAGAAAAACACCCAAACTATCTCTTTTTCAATTTCCATCTGAGTGCTTGACACAGTCTAGACATAACCCCAGGCATCTAAGTTCAAAAAACCAATCGTACCTTTCTGAGTCTCTAAAAATATCCTTTAAATTCTCAATGATAATTCTCACCCTGCCAGCCAATGGCACATGAACCATTACTCTGAACTCATTATGTCTTTACTTCATGAATAATTTACTCAATTATCTTATATATTTCTAACTACCTTCTCTTATTATAGTAATTCATATGAGAATAAACACTTTGCTTTCTATATAGAGTTTTTGCATGCATTCTTTAAAGACCCTTGGAATTAAGCTTTGTTATCTTATGTATTTAAATGAGAAAACTGAAGTTTAGACATGGTAAATAGTTTGTCCAAGACCAGGCACTGATGGAATGGCAAGTCTGGGACTCAAATCAAGGTCTTCATTTTCAATAAAGTACATGTAAGTTCTTAGCCTTCTGCAAACCTAAAAGGTTATAACTTTTATCCAAAATTCTAATCCTTGAACCAGAAACTGTACAATAGTTTCTCCTCTCTGGAAAACCTAGGAAAACGAAAGAAAACCATGTCATAATACCCGCCTATTAAGCTGGCTTCACTATAAGCATCCACCAATTTATAAAATAACTTATAGAATGGAATATGATTTGATAGTCCAAATAATTCTAACTCAAGACTATATGTACCATTTCTTACTACCAAAAAGGAGATTAAAGTCCTTGTACAGGTAGGTGATTTCCTCCTAAATTATGCATTTTTATGTGGAGATAATTCCAACAGCTGCCACTGTCTTTCATTCTGCAGAAGCCTCAAAATGCGTTGCAATAAATCACATTCTTTCTTGAATAGAGTAAGTAAATAGTTCATTTTAGTAGAAACTACATTGTCACTACATCAGCGATTCTCATTTAAAAAATGTGCATTACTTATTCAGCTATTTGAAAGATGGTATGAGAGAGGAGCTATTTTGTCAATTTAGATTTTTTTTCATCTATAAGGCTTCATTTTTAAACCTACAACACTGTGTGTTTTTAAGACATCAATTACCATTTTAAAATGTACTACTCTATCTTTAGTTTCTCAGCAAGTTTCTATGCCAAAGAAAACACTAATCCTTTCAATTTATTGGGAATCAATGTTTAATCCTCTTCTTTGTTCTCATACATATTATAAATCATAAAGAATTCTGAGTGTCAGTTTAAGAAATGAAAGCTTGATGTGATGGTCCTATTACTTATTGATCATTTTAAATTGAAAATTTTAGTGCTCTCCATTTGAAAAGAAAACCAAAAATTTTTATGTTTTGCATAGAAATTCCTTTTATACATAACAAGAAAATGTTATGTTTGAGGAACTATTTTATGCCTTTCTTAAATATCCATAGAAATGGAGTTTACCTTATTAGTTTCACGGCAGTTTAAGCTTTCAGATGTGGAAATGACTTTACTTACCTCTACCACACAGGAAGAACACAAAAGAATGCTCCCATGACTATTTTAAGGCAAACCTTAAGATAACAAAAATAATAATAGTTATTATGTGCATTGTGCTTTTAAAATGTCTTAGCCCTTTTCAAACCTTAGATAACAATAAATTTTTCATATGGGTAAAAGTCTTTTAAAAGTTTCCAAATTAGTGTGGCACCTGTGGCTCAGTGAGTAGGTTGCTGGCCGCATATACTGAGGGTGGCGGGTTCAAACCTGGCCCCTGCCAAACTGCAACAAAAAATAGCCAGGTGTTGCAGAGGGCAATTGTAGTCCCAGCTACTTTGGAGGCAGAGGCAAGAGAATCAAGCCTGAGAGCTGCAGGTTGCTGTAAGCTGTGATGCCACGGCACTGTACCGATGTCAATCTGTTCTCTTATGTTCCCATAACTTGCTAAACTGCTACAACATATTTTAGATTGACAGATTTTATTTGTAGTATGTTCAGATCATTCAAGATTTTATGTAGAACTTCTTTTCTTATGTCACATTTCCTTATGAACACGCATGTGTACATATATTTTTTGAAGATGCGTAAGTGAAATCATACTATCCATTCATTTAGTCATTGAACTATAGAGAAGAAAACATACCAAAAATGCTTGCTCTTGTTAAATTCACACTCAATTGTAGAAGACAGACAATAAAGAAAACAAAAAGGAAAATCATATGTTATATTGATGTTTATAAAGATGCTAGGAAGAAAAATGAAGCAGAGAAAGGGAATAGCAAGTACATGCCAGGGTTTAAATGTAAATAGGTCAGTCAATTGGAGAGTCTTCACTCTGAATGAGAAATTTAGGAAAAGACCTTGAGCATGTGAAGAAGTCAACCACGAGGGTACCTGGGGGTGAAGGGAGAATAACAAGCTTGAGAGTCAGTGTGTCCATGAACTGAACGAGAGGGAGTAGGGGTAAGAGAGAATGGGAGACCACATTGAAAGCCAATGCCAGGATTTTGGCTTGCGTACTTACTCAGCTAGGGGCCTATGAGAGGGAATAAGGAGAGAGTGACACTACTGACAACTAACTGCTGTGTTATGAATAGAACTGAAGTATAGAGGAAGGGCCAACCATTATGAAAGTCATGGTAATCCAGACAAATTAGGATACTGCTTGATGCTAGCCTGGTGTCCATGGAGATGTGAGAAGTGCTCATATTTTTTTAAATTTTATTTATTTATCTATTTATTTTTTTTTATTAAATCACAGCTGCGTACATTAGTGCAATCAAGAGGGACAATGTGCTGGTTTCATATACAATCTGAAATGTTTTCATCAGACTGTTTAACATAGCCTTCATGGCATTTTCTTTTTTTTTTTTCCCCCCCAGTGGTAAGACAGAATTTATTTACAGAAAAGAATACAGAAAACACTAAAGCTCCTCGTAGAGAGAGAAAACTCAATTGGGGAGAGAAAAGCTCTTTCTGTTTCTCTCCTGGTCTTTCCCCATCTCCCCCTTTAGGCTTTTAGTCTCAGGGTATATATAGGTGTATGGTTCCTTGGCCAGGAAACGAATGAACACAGTCCCTTCCACCGGGGCAAAGTGAATGAATGTATCAATGAATGGATTGAGGCCTAGGAAATTCACATGAAATTGACCTAGGCCTAGGAAATAGGGGTTCCACATTTAGTCCTAAGTGTAAAGTGAAGGAGACACCAAGGCACAGGTGTCTCCTCGGCAGTCGTCCAGGCTTTTTGGCTATTGGAGCCTCTGGTGGGGGTTGGAGCTCCCCCTCCTTGCCTGCCATCCAGCCCGCTGGCTCTTCAGCTGGCTGCTGCAGCACCGATACTGCCAAGGAGGAGGCAGCAGGTCCACCAGCTCTGCTGAGCTGGCTAGGGTGCCAAATGTTCTACATCAATTTTCCCCCTTCGAGTAGAAACTCCAACTGCTGTTAGGGAAAAATGGCGAAGATTCGATCTAACTGCTTCCAGCTAAATCAGGCAATGATAGAAGGGGGCAGTTAGAGTTTCTCTGGAGGGAGAATGATACAGGGGTTCATGGACTGGAACCATCTTTATTGCGTGTGGCTTGATGACATTTCTGGAAAACATAAAATCTGATTAGTATAATCAGTAATAGGCAAAGGTACCTCAAAGAGCACAAACGAGACTGAGTGGCCTTACAAGGGTGCAGAGGACTGTGCTCCTTCAAGAAGATCTGTAAAAAGGCAGGTTTTGAGAAATGATGGATGCATAACTGTGGCAGCTGTGATACTGGAGATCGTATATAAGGTTTAAAGTTAGAATAGGGCTCCACATCCAGTCACTGTGAACTGGGATCCTTCAGAAAACTTTAACCTTACTGAATTTGAATTTATTTATTAAATCAGGATGAAAATGTTAACTCAGACCTGTGTTTTGTTTTGAGACAAAGTCTTTCTTTGGCACCTTGGGTAGAGTGCAATGGAGTCATAGCCCACAGAAACCTCTACCTCTTAGGCTATAGCAATTCTCTTGCCTCAGCCTCCCCAGTATGTGGGACTACAGGCCTGTGTTGCCACAACTGACTAATTCTTTCTATTTTTAGTAGAAATGGGGTCTCATTCTTGCTCAAATTGGTCTCAAACTCCTGAACTCAAGCAATCTTCTTGCCTTAGCTTCCCAGAGTGCTAGGATTACAGGTGTGACCCACCACACTTGGCCCAGATAATTACTTGTCAGAAAATATCTACAAAAGTTATGCAGTGGTTAAAGTGCATGGAGTTGTTAGTTGTATGTTCCATATCCTTTATAAAGTTACCTGAAAGACTGATACAGATGTAGGTTTTTTTTTTTCTGTCCTTTTTAAATACATGTCTTTTATTATTCTTCATTATTATTCCACCCCACCCCCCAGTGGTAAGACAGAATTTATTTACAGAAAAGAATACAGAAAACACTAAAGCTCCTGGTAGAGGGAGAGAATTCAAGTGGGGAGGGAGAAGCTCTCTACGTTACTCTCCTGGTCTTTCCCCGTTTCCTTTAGGCCTTTAGTCTCAGGGTATATATAGGTGTATGGGTTCCTTGGCCAGGAAACAAATGAATATAGTCCCCTCCACTGGGGGCAAGGTGAATGAATGTATCAATGAATGGATACAGTCCATTCATGGAATTGAGGCCTAGGAAATTCACAAGAAATTGACCTAGGCATAGGAAATGGGGGTTCCACATTTAGTTCTAAGTATAAAGTGAAGGAGACACCAAGGCACAGGTGTCTCCTCGGCAGTTGTCCAGGCTTCTTGGCTATTGGAACTTCTGGTGGGGATTGGAAGTCCCGCTCCTTGGTCATCCAACCCACTGGCTCTTCAGCTGGCTGCCGCAGCACCACCAAGGAGGAGGTGGCAGGTCCACCAGCTCCACTGAGCCGGCAAGGGCGCCAAATGTCCTGCATGAATTCTTCCTCTCCAAGTAGAAACTCTAATTGCTGTTAGGGAAAAGGGGCAGAGACTCGATCTAACTGTTTCCTGCTGAATCGGGTGATGATAGAAGCGGGCAGTTAGGGTTTCTCCAGAGGGAGAATGATACAGGGGTTCATGGACTGGAACCATCTTTATTGTGTGTGGCTTGATGACATTTCTGGAAAACATAAATCTGATTAGTGTAATCAGTAATAGGCAAAGGTAGAACAGCGTCAGGTCAGAAGCACTTATTCAGTGATGCTAAAAGAAAACCATA
>CAUYON010077671.1:0-18078 GCA_963573935.1 Arctocebus calabarensis | reverse complement strand
GCATTCATACGTGGCCTCAGCTGGGGCTGTCCACGGGAGCATTCATACATGGCCTCTCCACGTAAGCACCTCATACAACACAGTGGCTGGTTTCTTAGAGAAATCGTTCCAAAATCAACCAAGACCCCAGTGAACACTGTAAAGATTCGTATGACCTGGTCTTAGAAGTCCCAGAATATTACTAATGCCATATTTTATTGGGTAAATAAATCCATGAGGCCATCCCAGATTCCAGAGGAGACAAATCAGACTACATGGTTGATGAGAAAGTAGAAAAGTCACTCCATAGAATAGCATGTGGGATGGAAGATACTGTTGTGGCCATCTTTGGAAAATAGCTCACCTATTTCACCCGAAATAGGTGGCAGATGCTTAGTGGTTTGATCCTGAGTCGCTCCCAGATGTCAGATGTAACCAATTTGGAAATACTAGTCCTCAAAGGCTCCTGGCATCATGAAGCTTTGTCCGCAGTGTCAAGTCAGACCTCAAAGCTTTTGATTCAAGCTCTGGGTTTCCATCTCAGCTCTAACACTGAGTTGCTATGTGACCTTCATAAGTTGCTTCACTTATCTGAGCCTCAATTACCTCCTCTGTAAAGCGACTTATTAGATACACTTGTCCTGCTGGGATTATTGGAAAAATCAAAAGAAACATTTCAAGTCAAAGAGATTTGTAGCCGTAAAGACCAGAACACATATAGTGGACTGTGGTAGTGACCTTCATTTATGAAGGCCTTATACATGCCAGGCACTTTCCATGGCAGATAGCAGAGCTTGTGAGGAAACAAGTTCAAATAAATTAACTTTCTTATCTAAGTTACTTTCTATGAGATTTGAATCTAAGTTTGTGGGCCCCAATGCCTGAGTGGGCTTCCCTAGGAGATGCTTTTTCATTGCTACAGAAACTGGAAGGACTTGGATATGGGTAAGACCTCACAGACTCTAGCTTAGGTGCATACTCCTTAACTATTGGACAGATGAAGGAATGATGGATGAATTAATGAACAACCTGGCATTTTGCTTAGAATGCCTTCCGGACTTTGAACACTCAAATGCCTCTTTCATTATTCTTGTATTACTTAATATCCTTCAGTTCAGGTAGGTAAAATTCAGGTTTCCTTCATATTCAGAATCCTAGAAGAATTGGCAGGCCTCCCTCTCTGCTCCTGCGGCACTCCGCCATGCTTCTATTAGGGCCCTCTCCCCACCACTCTCCCACCATCTTCCTTCCTCCACTGAATAGACAGACTCCCTGTAAGCACCACGCCCTGTGGTTGCCCTGAGAATGCCAGGTGGCCATCATCTCTTAACTGTGCCATCATGTCTATTTCCCTGTCTGTGGCTCCCTGGGGCAGACCTTGCATCTTACCCCCAACTGCCCTAGTGCCTTGAACTGTGCCTGGACCACAGGACAGTGGCCAGCAAGTATTCATTAGATGAATAAACAAATGCACAAATGTTCCAGTGAATGGTTTTGGAAAACACACAAGTGTTGTTCCAGTTCAGTGAAAAGCGAACATTTGGCTTCAGTTGGGGTTCATTCCGCCTTGGGTTCCTGGGTCATTTCAGTTCAGGCCTCTGTTCAGGAATGTGGGGCTTTGCCTGAGCTGAGCTGAGAGCATTGAGAATGCCTTTATCAGGGGCAGAGGGGAGCCCGGAAGCCTTTGGATTTTAAGTCCCCATGACCTTGGTGCTGGAACAAATGCATGATGCTGTGTCCTGCATGCACCGCCCCACCCCCTGGCCCAGGCGAGACCTTGATTACAGGGACCCCTCGCCCTGTGCTTGGCCTCAGACAATGCACAATGCATGCGGAGCGTAGGCTGCTGCTGTGTTCCTTGGAGGCCACAAGCTCTCCATTGAGCTGCTGGTGGCTGCAGAGCTGGGTAGGGCAGGGAGGTGCTCTAAGGTTTCTTTGTTCAGGGGCTCATGGAGGGTAATTGCTGAGCCACCCACTCAAGTATGAACCTCCCTGACTCCTGGCTGTGGAAAAAATCTACCCGGCCAATTCCCAACCAGAACCCAAATCAGGGTCTTATACCATATTAGCATCCCTGCTTGTCTAGCCCTTAAATTCCCTATTTTCAGGTGGAGAAACTGAGGCCCAGAGATTCTAATGAACTTGCAGGGGGGCTGGCCAGCCTGAGAAGAACTGAAAAGCCCAAGTCAGCAGAAAGGCAGTGATAGGCGCATGAGAGCCACTGGAAGGCTACCTCTGTTTGTTTTGGAAAGCAAGGTTGCCTGTGCTGATGGGAACTTTACAGGGCCCAGGCCAAATAATGGAAAGAATGTGGCTTTGGATCCCAACAGAGCAGACTCAGATCCTGGCTCTTTTTGCTGTGGCTGTGTGACCTTGACCAGGTAACCGACTCTCTGTGCTGTGGGATAATATAGCACCCACCTCCCCGCTCGCCAGATGTGCATGCCCAGCCCACACTCAGAGCCAGGCCCATGGGCATGTCTGAGCAGATGGTAGCTACTGGTTTTGTAATTGCCGTTGTCCAGGTCACACCAGGATTCAAGCAGGCTATCCCCAACCAGAACCAGAATCCCAGTCTTTTTTTTTTTTTTTGCAGTTTTTGGCCAGGGCTGGGTTTGAACCCACCCCCTCCAGCAAATGGGTCCAGCGCCCTACTCCTTTGAGCCACAGGTGCCGCCCCAGAATCAGTCTTATACCTTATTAGCATCCCTGCTTGCTCTCAGACCTGTGCCATATATAAGCTACAACACACCAGGTCTGGCATCTCCCACCCTGAGCCTCAGGGGGGTTGTCTTGAGCAGCACATTGGACATTTGGGACCATTTGGGACCCTTGTTGTGGGGGACTGTCCTATACAGTATAGATTGTCTCGCAGCATCCCCGGCCTCTTCCCATTAGATGCCAGTGGCATCACTCCTCCCAGTTGTGACAACCAAAAATGTGTCCAGACATTGCCAAATATCTGGCAATATTTTCCCCTGGCCTGGTCCAGGGGAAAGCACCACCTACTGCTGACTGGGTGCTCTTCTGGGTCCTGTGGCTAGCAGGACTCTGCCCTCAAGGACCTCATCTTCAGACTGGATGTATTCAGTCCGCTTTTGCACAAGACTCAGTCCTGTTCTGCAAGCATTTGCCAAGCACCTTCTCTGGGCCAGACTCTGGTGGCTCCAGACTGTCCCAGGATATCCAAGGAGACTTCCTCTGTGCTTGGTCTCCCAGCATCCTTGGAGATGATTTTTATAGATGAGGGATTTGAAGCTCAGTCAGAGATGGTGAAGGACTTGCCCAGGGTCAGGAAGCCACCAGGCCCCAGGTCTCTTCCCCCTGGGGCCATTTGGCCAGCCAGAGAAACCCTGGATCCCAAGGGTCCAGCAGTCTCAGACTGACCCCTCAGTGACAGGGTCTGACACCACATGGCACAGTAGAAGGAGCCTGAACTTTGGAACTGGAAAGGCCTCGGGTATGCAGAACACTTATGCTCCCCTGCTGATTGACGGTGTGGCTTTTGAGGCTGCCTTTCACATATAAAATAGGAATAGGTTAGGTCCCTAACCCAGCGGGCTCCTGTGGAGTGTTGGTGAGGTCACACAGTTAAGGCACCTGGCACATGGTGGGTGCTCGGTAAACAGAGGCCAGAGTGATGCTTCCTGTCATCTCTCAGTTAGGAAGTCGCCCCAGCTCCACCAGGTAGGCCTGGCCCCCGGGGCCTCAGCCTGCTGCCGGGCAGGAGACTGGCCTCTTCTCCCTAGAGCTCTTGGAGCTGGGCCTCACTGGGAGTAGCTGGTGTTGGAGGTCTGCCAATGTGGGGGTGACAGTGCCCCCTCCTGGACAGTCTGCAGAGTCTGGTAGGCCTGACCACCCTGACCCCACTGAGCCAGGCTGGTTTGCCAGATCTTTGCCACCAATGAAAGGCTCACTAGGACAGTCCCCAAGCCGGCCCCTATCCCAGGTGAATCCTATTGTGTTGACCAAAGGCACCACCCTCCCCACATCCTGCCACGGACTGCCTTTCATTCTTCTATTTCTTTATCGCTTCTTAGCCTTTTGGCTAAGATCATGTGTAGCATTCTTCTATTTCTTTGACTTAACTTAAGTATCTCTCCTCTGGGGAAAGGAGGGTAGAGAGAACTTTGCACAGATTGGCTGCATTTTTATCTGAAACCCACCTACTGCCTTTCTGGCTCTGAGACAAGAGAAGGTGGCCCTGTGTCACTGGAGGGGCTCAGAAGGGGTCTGCACGTGTGAGCACACTTCTCAGCTTTGAAGTCCTATCACACAAAGGGGGCGAGCTCATTTTTCTCCAAGTTGCCAGCAAGTTTCCTTCGGCCAATATTTAATAAGCTTGCCATGGAGCAGATGTGAGCCTGGGCACCAGGCCTCCAGAGAGCCTGGAGAAAGACAAACTTCCACCCGGGAGAATTTCCACTAGAACTGGTGAGCTGATGTAGGTCCTGAGCATCCCTGCAGAGGGTGAGGGTGGTGACAAGCCGAGCATCTGTGTGCTCTGCTCTGGAGATGGCCAGTCGGGAAGCTGCCTTAAATCTTCTCCTGTTTCATAAAACAAGAAAATATGGTCCTTGTTCTAAGACTGTGTTTTAACACTCAAGCTGGGCTAAAAGTACTTAGATGGGTTTTTCTTTTATTTTTTTTTTAGAGACAGAGTCTTACTTTGTCGCCCTCAGTAGAGTGCTATGACATCACAGCTCACAGCAACCTCCAGCTCTGGGGCTTAGGCGATTGTCTTGCCTCAGCCTCCCGAGTAGCTGGGACAACAGGTGCCTGCCACTTAGATGGCTTTTCTGACCTGAGGTGTGACCTGCATGTGCTCTCTGGTTTGCCAGGTGCAAGAGGCCAATCCATGAGATGTCAACTTCTGTCGGCAATCAAGCAAGCAGTTTGCTAATTTGCAAGGAGAGGGGAATAGAAGATGAGGAATGCAGGAGCTCAGGCGAACTCATGCCTGGCCGGTAGCATCTCCCACTAGGGCCCCGATTTTGGCATCTGATTACGTGCCTACCTGTCTGGCTTAACGTGTTTTGGCCACCCCCTCTGTGCACAAATGCAGAAATGGGCTGATGGAGCCATGGTCAGAGCAGAGGGTTTAGAGAGGGTCTGGGGTAAAGCCTGCTTTCCCCCTCTTCCCTGGGCACATCCACTGAGTGTACCTCTTCCCTCTTTTCTTGGGGACAGGTTGGATCCTAGTCACAATCACCTGATGGCCTTGAGGGATTCACATCCCACTGCTCTGAGCTTGAGGAGGTTGGAGCAGCTGAGTTCCAAATCCTCCAGGTCCTAGCTGATGCTCTTTTGCTTTCTCTTCCCCCAGAGAAGGGAATGTGAGTCTCCAGCAAAAGAGAGAAGACCAACTCGGCCACTCACTTGCCACTTGACCTTGCTCGTCTGGCTTCCTCATCCAACCCTTTCCTGGGAAAGTCTCAGTTAAAGATTTACAGTTAAAGTCTCACAGTTAAAGAAAACTGTGTGTCAAAGCCGTGGCGTCTGGTGGATGCTGCCACATGGCTCCCTCTTCCCTCCTGCATCCTCTCCCTCTCCCTCCTGCCCTCTGGTCCATCATCTTGGCTTCAGTTGGCCTCAAGTCACATGAACAATAAATTACTCTTTTTTTTTTTTTTGCTTTATCAATCTTAGGGGGCAAGAATAATACTTATGTCTCATCCTTTCTCTAAAAATGTAAAATGAACAAACAAACAAAATCCCACTAATGTAAATCCTTCCTCAGGGTTTATTACCAAAAACCACATTCACTCACTCCAAAGACATATTCAATTGTCCTACTGGAAGGACACTGTTAATATCTTGTGGGCAGAGGCCAGGGAGGTGCTGAAGACCCCACAAAGCACAGGGCAGCCCTTCAGCCCTACAAGAGTTGTCTGGCCCCAAATGCCAACAGTGAGTGCTGAGGTGAGACAAATCAGCATTTAGGTCTGCCTCCTATTCCAGCTAGTATGGGAGAGATTCTCTGGTTTGTTCTGAATAGTAATCATGGTCACTATTTTTCCCTTCCCTTTCTGCCAACTGGATTGCCAAGAATCAAGCCGTTTGTATCTTTTCCTGCAAATCACTCTTTTCCTTGGTATCTCAGCTTTCCTGTTGAGTGAAATGGGCATAATGATTCTGGCTGATTCCTCCAAGTTTCTATGAGACTGAATAAGTGATTATTGTACTGAGAATGTCTTTCCATTAGAGGTAGTACACTGTCATTTTCATTCATTCAATTGTTCATTCATCGACCCATTGTGCAGAGACTTCTGGGTGCCTTGTCTGTGCCAGGCACTGTGCCAAGGGCTGAAGCTACAGAGATGAGCACAAAATTGTTCCCACCTTTGATAGTTTAAGTCAGGAGGGACAGATGTAAAGGAACATAAAATTGTATCAGTGTGAAAAACATAGTGAGAGGGAGAGCTAGCTGTGGAGGTCAGCCAGCATACTGAATGGGGAAAAGGCTTCTGAGATGGACTCTAAAATTCAAGTAGGAGTGAGTGTGATGTTAGAACAAGAGAATCAGGAGAGAAAGGGCTGGAGTCGAGTTTAGGTTTAGAGTTTTTCAAACTAGAATCTTCCTGAGATCAATGGCAGATCATGATAAAATGGTGGCTGTTTTAAGGAATGGAATGGAACAGACCAAACTAGACTAGACTAGACCAGAATGTACCCAGAGTTAGACGGAAAAATAATTATCTCATGACTGTTTTGTGGGGGTATGTGTATGTGTTTGCTGGTTCCTGATATAAAATATTCTTGTTCCTATAGATTAAAGTTTTTTAAAAAAAGGACTATGGTCCAGATGAGAGTCTGAAGGGTCCATCAGTGGTGTGTTGGTTTTGTTTTTTTTGAGACAGTCTCACTTATTAACCCTCGGTAGAGTGCCGTGGCATCACAGCTCACAGCAACCTCCAACTCCTTGGGCTTGGGTGATTCTCTTGCCTCAGCCTCACAAGCAGCTGGGACCACAGGCACCCGCTACAAGGCATGGCTATTTTTTGTTGTTGTTGCAGTTTGGCTGGGTCTGGGTTTGAACCCACCACCCTTGGCATATGGGGCTGGCACCCTACCCACTGAGCCACAGGCACCTCCCTATGTTGGTAAGGTTTTTTTTTTCTTTATAACTTTTTTTGTGTGTGTGGTTTTTGGCCAGGGCTGGGTGTGAACTTCCAGCATATGGGGCCGGCACCCCACTCCTTTCAGCCACAGGCACTGCCCGTGTTGGTAAGTTTTTAACAATTGCCTCTCTAGGAAAGAACTGTATGTGAACATGTATGTGCACAATTTATTATATATTTTACTGACGTGAGCAATGTGTAGCACACAGTTTGCAAATAAGAAAATATATAATATTTTTCATTGCAAATTCCATATAGCCAATTCAATCTCATGGAATGCCTTTGTTTTGCATTTATCACTAACCTCTGGTTGTATTTTGATCACAATTTAACAAAATCAGACTACAGATAAATGTTTGGCTACTATTTAGTTCAGCAAAGCAGTGGTTCATGTCATAGATGAAGGAGTGTGGTTCCATGTATATTGGTTGATATTTTCATTTACTCTAATGGGTAGAAAAAGAATAAAAGGTATATGAGGTCTGACAATTAAGTTTGCAAAGTCATTCTAGAAAAAGTGCTGCATAACTCGTGGCTGAATACCATTACAGTCACCTTTAGAGAACTCCCTTTGGAAGCTATGCACTGATGCTAGAGCCCACTCCATCCTTCACGGCAATTTTGGAACTCTTTTTCTGGAATGACATCAGACCTGCCATTGTATGAAATCTGACAATTAAGTTCACAAACATGCACTTACGTTGGCAGCACTATACAAACAATTTGGTAAGGTTTTATAACCTTAGTATATCAGTGTCTTGCTGAGTGGCATTCATTATTATTGTTGTGTATTTTTATGTACCATATGATGGTTATTCTAGAAAAAGAGTTCCAAAATTGCTTTCAAGGGTGGACTAGGCACTGGCATCAGTGCATCGCTTCCAAAGGGGAGTACTTGGAAGATGATTGTAGTAATAGGAGGTATGTAGCACTTTTTCTAGGATGAGTTCAAAAACTTAATTGTCAGACCTTGTATGTCAGAACTTCACTCCATCATTGACAATCTGAATCTCTTCTTTACTGAATTGGATCATAGTTGTGAAATTCTGAAAGAGTATTTTCTCGATTTTTTTGGTGCTGTTCACAATGTAATGGCTACAGATGCAACACATTTTAAAATTTAATCTTTTCAAGAAAAATCGTGGAAGATTTTGAAGTGGGTAGAAGGTTGTTGAATATTTTTAATGTAATGGATCGCTGTGCCCTCTAGGGTTTATCTCACCTTATAAAGATATGTGCCTTTATCTGTCTTTGTATTTTACAATTATGCAGAGAAGTTAACTTATAGAAAATTGATAGTAATGCAAAGCTTTTATATCCAAATTTATGCAAATATTCCTGTCTAGGACTATACAAATGAATTTTGTTAGGAAGAAAATATAAATCTCTATACAGTAAATCCTCACTTGACCCAGTTGTAAGTTCTTACTGGATCCTCATTAATTAGTAAACTACATAAAAAATTTGCCTTGTATTCATTTCACGTCTGTAGGAGAGTCATGATTTTATCATTTTTTGAAAACTATCTTCTAATAATTAACATTTCTTTATTACTCTCTTAAGTCTAGACAATCAACAAAACAATACATCAAGCTTTCATTTGCAGCCCTTGCCAATTTCTATGGTGTAAATATTCCCACCCTAACCCTAATCTAAGGTGATGAATTTCAAGCTACTAATGGGAGTGACATTGTTCAGCATGGAATTGGAAAGAAATGCACAGTGCAGAAGCTCACCATTATGTCATATAACCACCAAAGAGGCAGTAAATATACCTAACTTCAAAAGCTTAGGTAATAATCAAAGATCAGATGACAAGTCGAGATTGGTTTCATATCTTGGTTTCTATTCTGTTCCATGTTATGTCTATGTCTTTATTTTTGTGCCAATACCATGCTGTTTTGATTACTGATCTTCAAATTGTTATTTAGCTTAGGCATGGACTCTCAGTTCTAGACATGACTATCCACTTGTCCATAGAACAACTTACTTCATTCCCTGAAACTCTATTTCTTTCTTTAACTGGTCTTTCTTTGCTTTCTCTCCCAGTAAATGCTTCCACAGTTCATTTTCTAGAGCCAGAAACCTGAGACTTTTCCTTGCCTCCTTTCTTTCATCCAGTCTTCACATGCAATTCTAAATTAAGTCCCATTTGTTCTCTTCCGAAGTCTACCTATGTTTCACTGCCACTATTCTAGTTTAAACCATAGAACTGACATAGACTATTTACTGCCAAGCCCCCTCTAACTGATCTCCCTGCATCTGCTCTGGGATTCCTCCAATCAGCTCTCCATTCCTAAGGCGGAGTGATTGTGTTACAGAATAAATCAGATCATATCACTGAACTTAAAACTTTTCAATGATGTCCAATTTTAAGTAGATAAAATCTAGTCTTCATCATGGGTTATTGCATGATTTGTCATTGCGTGGCTTGGCCTCAACTGAACGGCAGAAGTGCTATTAAAGTATCATTAGAATGCACTGGAAAATGCAGCCCAATAATTTCATTTTCACTTCTTACACTACTGGCAATGTAAGCTGGTCTCACTGAGCTCACTTAGAAACTTCAGGACTTAAAACTTGCCTCCCAGGTACAATGCACACTATACTTGTGAAAGCACACGAAAAGCCCTGACTTCAGAATTACATTACATCAGCATTATGCAATTCATCCATGTAACAAGAACACTTGTACCCCTTAATGTTTTGATATGACAATTATATTCAAAAAGAAACACAAGGAGATGAACACTTCTCTCCTTGCTAGAGCAGGCCCATCTCTGTTGGGCTTTTTTGCTCCAAGAAAGTGACATTTTACCATGAGATACAAGCCATATCCTCAGTCCTAAGAACAAAAAGACACTTAAAGCCATTTCCTTAATTATTGTCACATTTCACAAACAATTTTTTTTTGAAATAGAGGCTGTTTTGCTGAAAGAAACAAAAACACACTCCTAAACATCTTTATGGAAAAAATACTGGGAAACTTTGCAGCGTCTGCATGTACGAAGTAATTTATGAGTTCAGCAGGAAAGGGAAAGTTGCCTGGCATGGTCTCTCAACCTCTCTGTAGGCGGCATTGCATTATTTCTCTCTGCATTTGGGCTCCACTCACTTCTTCACAGGGCTTCGTCTACAAAGTTCTCAATTTCTGATCTAATGTAATTTTGCCTTTGAGTAGCATTCGGTTTGAATGGTACTAACCCACAGGATTTTAAGCATGGCTCCTTAATGTCGATTGCCATTATAATTTCTAAATTATCAATAAAGCTATTCCTAACACTTTAGCTTTAACCCTAATAATTACATTAACTCTAACATTTGTCAAATTGTTATCGATCTTATTCAAAGGATCTCTAATAAGGCACTTTGATAAATAACCATCTACATATTCATTTGTTTCTTGGGAAATTCATTCATTAAACAAGTATTGAACGAAAAAAAACAGCTTAGGTAATAGTAAAATGTAGCTAAATAACTAGGAAATGTTGAGTTTTAGGTATTTATTACCATATTTATTTTTATTAATTTTAGGTTAATGTGAGGGTACAAACCACTAGGTTACAACATTTGCATTTGTTAGGTAGAATCCCACTTATATTATCATATTTTTATTATAACTTATTTAATTATATGCTTATAAATGTAATATTTATTATGCTTAACAATTTCAAACTACTGAACACTTAACAGTGGGTTTTCATGAGGTCCCTATGTATCAAAAAATACTCCCATAGGAACAAAAGGGTTCTTGGTGTCAGTTTTGTTTTTTTATAGATGCGTTAGATACTAAGCAGTGAATTTAAATGAAGAAACTACGTGAAGATCTGTAAACAGAGCTGGATGAAGGTAACTCTTTGATTTCCACTTCCACCTGGCCAGACCCTAGAGTAAGTGTCATACCTGCTAACTTGCTGAGGAGGCTTCCAAGGTGAGATGGTCAGGTAGGTGGACTGTGTCCCACCTCTGTGCCCTGAGCTAAAAGGACTCACCCTCCCATGTCTTAGGGGCTGTGGAGGGGAAAGGAAACAGAGTCTTTCCCTGACCTATGAGTTGGGAGACCTAGGTCCCAGCACTGCCTTGCTGTGGGTCCCCTTCTGTCTAGGGCTCAGTGTCCCCATGGAGGGTGTCTGTCCTGCGCAGGAGCAGGCAGGTAGCATATGTATGATCAACATGAGCGTAAAGGGCAAGGGGTGAACATGGAGGGTGCATGCCCTGCTGGCAAGCATTCAAATCCAGACATTTGAAAATTACTGAAGGCCAGGCACAGTAGCTCACGCCTGTAATCCTAGCACCCTGGGAGGCCTAGTAGATGGATTGCCTGAGCTCACAGATTCAAGACCAGCCTGAGCAATTTAGAGTGGGACCCCGTCTCTAAAAATAGCTGAGTGTTTTGGCAGGTGCCTGTAGTCCCAGCTACTCAGGAGGCTGAGGCGGGAGATTTATTTGAGCCCAGAGTTTGAGGTTGCTATGAGCTATGGCACCATGGCACTCTATTGAGGGCAACAAAATAAGACTTTGTCTCAAAAAAAAAAAAAAAAATATTACTGGAAGCTGCTGCCCAGCCAGACTTGGCCAGCAGCTTGTCAGTTTGAGACCCTTCACCTGGAGTGTGGTTCTCAACCTTCCTAAAGCCTCCTAATGCCTCAAGCCTTTAATATAGTTCCTCATGTGGTGGTGATCCCCAACCATAAAATTATTTTCATTGCTACATCATAACCATAATTTTGCCACTGTTAAGAATTGTACCGTAAATATCTGAATGCAGGATGTATTTTCATTGTTACAAAGGGGTTGGACACACAGGTTGAGAACTGCTAGGTCCTAGAGGGTTATGGGGCCCTGTCTGAGTTGATACACCCTCTGCTTATCCACCATGTGTGAACCTCCCCTTCTCCTGAATTCCTGTCCTTCACTTCCACACCCACCACCAGGATGACGGTGGGCCCAAGAAATGTTGCTACATTAAATGGGAATGTAGAGCTGCCACGAAATATGTTATCATTGGGAGATTCTTCACCGTTGGGAGTTTGCAAGTTCAGACTATTTTCAAGGAGAAAAAAGTCTTTGTGTTGAATGTTCAGTTCTGGAGTCCAGAAGGTTCAAATCAATGCCCTTCAAACAGATTTCTGTATCTGTGGGAAGCCCCCAATAAACAAATTGTCTTCACTTTTGGAGTCATAGGGTAAGAAAAATATGTGTCTTTAAGCCCTAGAGAAGCCTGGATGGCCAGTGGTTCCAACCTGAACAGGGAGGGGGATCGCAGGAGGTAGAAGCCCACCGTCCCATGAGTCACTTTCCAAGAGCTCTCACAACCAATTTGCAAGTAAAATTCATATAGCTTACAACCCTGACAGATAAAGTAAGCAATCTTCCTCTTACAAAGAGTGACTAGTCACCTGTCAGAAGAATTTTGAGGACTATTATAACGACATTTTTTAATATATGTGCATGAGGAGGCAAAACGTATCTGTGTGTGTGTTTATATCTATATACAAACATAGACAAGTAATACTCAAATCACATTTGACTTCTGCAATTACATGAGGTGCTTAATATGCCTTGTGTTCATCGTTTGTTATTGGTATATATCAAGTATTACAATTTTAATACAGTTTTTCTTTTCTTAAAATGTGTATACATTTTTTGGCACCCTCTGTATATATACATATATGTATCTTTTTGCTTCCTTACCAAAGATCCTTCTGCAATCTCATACCTCACATGTCACTCTGAATTTGGACATTCAAACACACTTAGGATTGCCAGGCAAAATACAGGACACCCATTTACATTTGATTTTCAGATAAACAGTGAATACTTTTTAGCATAAAAAGTACTTATGCTAAATATTATACTAAAGTATTTTTAGCATAAATAATGTCCCATGCCATATTTGGGAATACTTATATTTAAAAAGTATTTAAATATACTGTAACTGTAGTATTTAAATACTGTACAGTATTTAAATACAACGTAACTGTAAATAGGCAGTAGAAATCATTCTTTGTGATTCATGTATACTTTGACCAAAGTATATTTAAATATATAATTTCAAGTACTTTGATTTAGAAAGATGATATAATAAATAAAAACTTTGTATTTCAAAAAAAAGTATTCGTTTTTTGTCTAAATTCAAATTTGTCTGGGCATACTATGTTTTTATTCGCTGAATCTGGGAACCCTGTGTACATACAAACATGTGCATGTATCTCTGCACACGCCCCCCACATACATAGACACAGTGTGCTCTGGACACTGGGGTGTCAGTGCCCATAGTCATGCGTGTGCACACACGGGTACACACACCCACTTCAGCTTCCTCTTTCACTGAGCACTGTTGTGCCCCCAAGGTGTTCTCTGGGTTGAGTTTACAGCCCCAGGGTTTGCTTTTCCCTCCCTAAGCGGGGTTCCTCCCAGGCTTCTTTAGGAACCTGCAGTTGCTGGGCGTTCGTTACTCTTTCCTGAGGTTCCCATGCATTTAACAGCTCCGGGCCTGGTTTTGGAGCGGGGGCCCGGGCAGGCAGGCCTAGGCCTCCCTTCCCTGATGGCGTCTCCATTACCTTCAGGCCTGTGGGCTTCTCAGGAGCAGGCCTCTTCCCTCTGGCTCCCAAGCTGCTCATATCCTGATTTACAGCCCCAGGGCAGTGCCTACGGGGCCTGCAGGCTGGAGGTTCTGAGATTTTTATTGGCATCTCCATCAAGATGAGGGCCATGGGGGTCCTCCAGGCCTTCCGGAGCCGCTTTATTGGAGCCAGCCTTCCAGACACAGCAGCAAGCAGCGATTTCCAGGGGAATCTGGTTTCTCTGCTGGGCTTGCACCCCGCTTCCTCTGTGTTTAGCTTGGCAGCACCTTGGCCTGGCCTGTTTTGATCCTCACCCAGCGTTTGGGCTTTTGCGGCCTGTTGTTGGATGAGGTGGCGCAGGGTAGCCATTTCCCTGCAGCCAAAGGGACACAGACAGAGCTTTGTGTCAGGGGGACACAGGTGGACTTGGAAGAGTTCAGGCCCCTCCGTGCTCAGGGGAAAAGCTCTGGAGTTGGAAGACGTTAAAACACAAATGAAAGCCACTCCCAATCGTCTACACCTCGGGAACCCAAGCTCACGTGTGAGAAGACTGAATGGCTGGGTCTCAATGACTGCCAAGTCCTTTGGGATCTGGAATAGGAAAGAGGCAGGCAGGATTAATATTCTGCAACAAGATTTAAATGTTAAAACCCCAGTGGGGTTAGCTCTCAGTCGGCTCTCAGCAACAGATGGCCAGGGTGTCCTTTGTGTTTGAGGCTGGGTAGGAAATGCTGGGGGAGAGAGGGTCTGGCCTGGGAGAGTCGCCTCCTATCCGCAGACTGGCACCCGCGACTCTTTCTCCATCTAAATGGCCACCAGGCCAAAGGAATAACCAGCTTGTTTTTAATGAAAGATTCGAGGTTAGTGTCTCAGTTGAATTGTGTTCCCTCCCAAATTCATGTGCTGAAGTCCTAATGACCAGCGACCTCAGAATGTGACTGTATCCAGAAACAGGGCCTTTAAAGAGGTGATTAAGTTGGAAGGAGGTCATACTGGTGGATCCTTGTCCAATAGAACTAGTGTCCCTGAAAGAGGAAATCTGGACACAAAGGTGCACTGAGAAAGATCTCCTGGGCTCACAAGATGTAACCATTTGTCTGACTACCCACCTCCTGCCTCCTTCTTTCTGTATTCCTTTTCCCCCTTAAATATTGAAGTTCTCAAATTCTCTTTTGGGGGAAAAAAACAGTGACAGATGCCTCAGTGGTTTATCTTTTTCCTGGGCACATCCTCAAACTTTGGCTTAGTCAACCCTCATTGATTGAGAGCTTTACCTCAATCACTTTTTGGTTTGTCTCTCACTATTAGTCTGGGTTCCCACCATCCTCCTCAGTTTGATCAATTTGCTAGAAAAGCCTGTAGAACTCAGGAAAACCTTTTACTTAAGTTTGCCCATTTCTTGCAAAAGACATTACATTGCAGATGAACAGCCAGATGGGAGAGAAGTACAGGGAGTTATACGGGGGCAAGGGCATGGTGCTTCCACCCTCCAAGAAACTCCACGTGTCCAGCAGTCCAGAAGCCCATCAGAACCCTGTCCTTTTTTATGGAGGCTTTGTTATGTAGGCATGGTTTATCAAGTCATTGGCCTGGAGGTTAAGGGGTCAGGTTGAAAGTCTTAACCCTCTAGCATGCCTGCTCTGGACTGCCAGCCACCCGTCATCTCGCCAGCACACAAAGGGCATTCTTACCACTCCAGCGATCCCAAGGTCTTTAGGAGCTGCCTGCCAGGAAGCAGAGGTAGGAACCAAATATATGTGTCTTGTTATAGCACAATGTCATACATTAACCCTTAGATCTGTTGGCAAGTTATTTCTCCAGCACTTACCCTGTGTTCTCCCCCTTGGAAGGGAGTCCTCTCTCATGCTGGAGTACTTTCTCATTTCTGGACCAAACCCCTCCCATTCCTTACCAGCTCACTGTGACACCTGGTAACTTCCTCGAGGCTATGACATTGTCCCAGGACCTGCCCCTTCACAGGGTAAATCTTTTCCGCTCCTTCCTTTCGCTTTCTTCTTTTCTCCCTCCCCCTTCACTGCTTTCTTCCTTCTTTACTGTATAGTCAGCACTGAGTAACTGCTTTGTGCCACATAAATTCCAAGGGATACTAAGACGAGTAATTCAACATGTCTAGCCTTGAAGAGTTTGCAGTTTGATGGCAATAGTTAATTTTGGCTCACTTCCTGAGCAAACACTGACCCTCCCAGCCCAAAGTGTACAAAGTGTACAGCCCCCAGTCCATTCAATAGGCAATAGTAACCAGGTGTGGTGGCGCATGCCTATAATCCTAGCATTCTGGGAGGCTGAGGCAGGTGGATTGCTTGAGCTCTAGAGTGCGAGACAAGCCCGAACAAGAGTGAGACCCCCTGTCTCTACCAAAAATAGAAAAAGCGAGGCAAATGGATCAATTGAGCCCAAGAGTTGGAGTTTGCTGTGAGCTATGATGATGCCATGGCACTCTAGGCTGGGAAAAGCTTGTGATTCTGTCTCCAAAAAAAAAGCAATAGACACGCTGGACAAGGAGATGGTGCTTGAAAGATGTGCTGACTTTGTTTCCTTCCGTCAAAGCTCTGTGCGGTGTTACAGAGGCCTCTCAGAAGATGCCTTGCCTTGGAATTGATCCTTCCCCACAGCAAGCCCATGAGGGCTCCCTTACGTTGGCTCCTGCCACTGCCCTGCCCCCTCCTCTCTTTCAGGAATCGCCTCCAAGATCAATTTGCTGCACCCAAGTCCTTGCTTCAGCCTGTGCTTTGGAAGAATCCACATTAATATCCAGGGCTGGCCCAATTCTGACTGTACCTGCTATTCTGCTTTGGGTTCCAGGGCAGAGGGAAGGAGCAGTGGCCACATGGCTAAACTATGGCATTTAGTCTGGCGATTTCAGAAATGATACCGCTTTTTAAAAAATCTCCATCTGCCAGGTTCTTGGAGCTACTTTTGTATTGTTTCTGAACACAAAGAAAGACAAGAGTTAGGACTACTTAGGATTTCCTGAACCTATGTATTTATACAGATATATATAAGTGACTATCCTATTCCTCTATTATTTTTAATCAGTTTTATTGAGGTATACTTTATATACCATAAGTCAGGGATTTTCAGCTTTTTCTATCTCGTGGCACCCTGGAACCTATAGTTAAACTTTCACGGCACACTTAAATTATGTTGATCAAAAAAAAAAAAAAAAGAGTAAAAGAAGAATATGCTTACTTTGTTTTGAATGGACTTCTTTCAAAAATAATTTAATTAATGATCTTTACAATTTGTCATGGCACACCTAAGATCTTCTCACGGCACATCAGTGTGCCACAGCACACCAGTCGAAAATCACTGCAATAAGTGGACACTTTAATAGGTTTTGACAATTTACATGCCCAAGTGACCACTATCTTGATCAAAATAACATTTCTAGGGTCTCAGAAGCTGCTCCTTGCCCTTTCTGATCAAACACCCACACCCACTCTAACCAGGCAACTTCTAATCTGATCTCAATCAAAGTTATGCTTTACCTATAGCATAACTTCACATACGTGGAGACAGACACATATACGTACAGTGTTCTTTTCTGTGCCTGGCTTCTTTCACATTTAGTTCTAATTCTTTTTATTCCTGACTCATATTTCATTGTATAAATCTTTTTGAAGTTATATGTTTTCATTTCTCTTGGGGAAATGCCTAGGGGTGGAATTGCTGAGATACATGATAGGGATTTGGTTTAACTTAATGAGAACTTTCTGATAAGCTTTCCAAAGGGATTGTTCCATTATGCACTCCTACCTGTGAGAGTTCTAAGTTACTCCACGTCTTTGTCCACCTTTGGTATTTTTAGGATTTAAAATTTTAGTTGTTTTTAAAAACGTGAGTGTGTCATGGTTTCTAATCTTTATTGGCCGTTCATCTATATATATATTTTTTGTGAAGCATCTGTTCAAGTCTTTTGTCCATTTTTTAAAAATTGCATTGTTTCTTTCTACAGGTTCTGAATACAGATCTATTATTGGTTACACATGTTGCAAATATTTCCTTTCAGATGTGCATTTTTAATTTCTTAATGACATCTTTGAGTTGTTTTTTTCTTAAACAGTAAGAACGCTCTATTTTCTTCTAGTATCTTTTTGGTTTTTGTTTTTAAATCTTTAATAGCTTTATTGTGGAATAATTTACATTCCATAAAATTCATTTGTTTAATGTGCACATCAATAGTGTCTTTTTTCCTTACTGAGCAGAGATAAAGTGTTTTTTTTAAATAATTTTATTAAATCATAATTGTGTACATTGGTGCAATCACGGGGCACAATGTGCTTACTTCATATACAATCAGAAATATTTTGATCGTACAGTGCTTTTTGAAAGTACAAAGTTTTAACTTCATGAAATCTAATTGATCAGTTTTTTTCTTTGGCGGTTAATAC